>SEOQ01000293.1:0-30533 GCA_004679275.1 Dentipellis fragilis
GATTTGGGAAGAGGCGGGGACAGTGATGGCGGCGGGCTTAGACGAGGACGCGGCGGGGACAGCACGCCGAGCAGGCGGCGGAATTCGGATGGTAAGCCCTTTGCTGGATCGGATGGCCGCCTCCTTCGAGGGCTTGCGCGGAGGAGGGGTTAAGGGGACGGATGAGGCGAGTGCGACGGCAGGCGCGACGCTGTCGGGCACTGACACGCTGATAGCTGATGCTGAGGGCTGCGCGGGACTCGAACTTGAAGAAGCTGCGGGGGCTTCAGTGCCCGAGGTAGAGGGGTTTGTTGATGTGGCCTTGGATCCTGCAAGACCTCGGCCCATTTCCTGACTGACCATCCACTGGAAGGTAAAAGATATGATATGAGATAGGGAATGAAAGAAAACATACATGTGTCGATCTAGTTTTTGTTGTATCTCCAGGGCTGTGGCCTGGAGACTTACGATGAAGGCCTGCTGCTCTTCTATGCGGAGCAGAAGGGGAGCCACGGCCTCTTGAATGGCGCGGGCCACCGCTTCGGCGTCCATGGCAGGAGCGGTGTTATGCTTAGAAGAGTCGGCGAGTTCTGTATTCTGAGCCATTTGCAGTATGAGAGTCGGTAGTGAGTAACACTGAAAGGTGAGATGCGAGATGGAGCTGGGTGGTGGTTTGAGATGACCTTGGCTGGGATGGAGGCGGTCTTTTATACCTGCTAGACGCCTCCTAGATCAAATCCTAGGATACAGCTGCCTTGTATTCGGGAAGTTCGTAGCAACGAAGATAGAGCGAGGCACAGACCTGAACTTCACGCAGGTTATTGTTCTGAGGATGGAAACGTACATTTGTGCCATGTGCTTGTGTGCTTGGACAGAGTGCTGCAGCGCCTATCTCAAAGTCTGGCGCCTTCAGCATCGGGATCTTGGCGAAGAACAACAAGACGTCCACCAAAATGGCAGTCCATGGTGGTCGCATGCCGGGCAGAGGTATAAGGTGGCTGTGCAAAATCGATGATGGGTCTGTATTCGGAACAAATGACAGAGGGTCGCGCTACAGAAAGTGAAGCAGCACAATAGAGTGCCCATAGATACCGACCTAGGCAGTCGGGATCTGTAGGTTAATCGTGAGACAGAGAAGCCAGCGAGAATACAAGAGTGCCCCATTAGAAACGGGGACAAAACAAGGATTTTAGACCGGGGCGTCGACGTAGCACCATCGCGACAGTCATTTGTCTGACTGAGACTGGAGGAAAATGTACTGCGGGCTGTGCGATGTGATTGGCACGGAATGGGGGTAATAGCGACGACGACTGGATGTACCAAGTGATGGTCAAGAGGAGGAGGGCATGACCAATAAACTGTGTCTATAATTGAGGTAGAGTTGCTTGTCGGTCTTTCTCTGCTTTTCCTGCTACATCGCGGCATCTGTAGCATCCTAATAAGAAATAAAGCAGAGCTAGACTATGAATGCATGGCACTTGAACTTCATGCACAAAGCCAGCTCGGCAAGTGGTGGTGGGATGATGAGCGTCACTTGCAAGCAAGACGCGCGTGACTTCACTCAGCCACAAACCACCACCTTCCTCCCACCGTCGACCATGGCAGACAAAGCTGGCGCATACGGCAACAAAGCTGGAGACACTGACTTCCGGCGAAAATGGGACAAGGCAGAATACGCCGATAAGGCGAAGAAGAGGGAGGATGAGGAGCGCGAGCGCATGAAGGAGAATGAGCAGCGTCTAAAGCAAGGTGCGCTGGCCATTCACCCTGCCAACTCTTGGTCCTGACATGAAAGTCCAGGGAAGAAGCCAATCAAGGGCAGGAAGATGGATCTGCCTAAGCCCACTGAACTTATGAAGCGGAGAGAGCATGACTTGGAGTTGGACAAGAACCTCGGAAAGACCATGGTGGTGCAGAACCCGGGCGGGCGGGGTGCCGGACAGCCTGGGTTCTTCTGCGAGACGTGCAACAGGACGTACAAGGACAGTGTGGGGTACTTGGATCATATCAACGGTCGAGCGCGTACGTGGAGCTGCACCACTGTATCACTCTCCCCACTCACTTAAATCGTGCGTCACAGATTTACGTGCTCTTGGTCAAACGACACGAATAGAGCGCTCGACGGTTGAGCAGGTGCGAGCTCGCATTGCTTTACTCCGAGAGAGGACAAAAGACGCATCCAATAAGAAAGCGTTCGATTTCAAGCAACGGCTGGATGAGATCCGCGAGAAGGAGCTCGCAATACGATGCGAGAAGAAGGAACAGAAGAAGGCAGAACGAGAAAAGGCGCGTCTTGCGCTTGTCCAGGACACACCAATGGAACAGGGTACCGAGGTGATGGGCATGATGGGGTTCAGCGGGTTCGGGACGTCGAAGAAGTGACCCACGACCCACGACCCACGCTACCGCATTCGTCTCTGGGTCGTGGACACGGACTGTATGTATTCTAACTAGACCACAACACTGTATTACTACATTTGCTTGTCTTCACGGATCTTCCCCTTGTACAGATATCCCAATTTCCTTGCGTCTTTATGGCCTCACCAGCGAGAGCACGAACTTGACTTCCAACACCTCTTGCTCCTCCTCAATAAGAAGCTCCCCGCCCTCTTTGCGTTTGCTTGCATCCACGGGTGCGGTCCCGACAGTCTTAGCAATGACCTCGGCATGCGTCGACACAGCCTCCAAGAGTTCCTCGCCAGAGCCCTCTTCGAAACTGTGGAAGATGAACACATCGTCCGTCGCCTGCAGGCCCGCCTTTTTCCGCAGCTTCTGGACACGGTTGATGAACTCGCGAGCCAGATATTCGCTGGCCAGCTCGGGGTGGATCTGCACGTCGAGCCGCACCACGGCGTCGTTATCGGTGTGCGTCGCATATTGCTGCTCGGTGCCCGGAGGCAGCTCGATGTACCGCTGGACGGTGAGGTCTCCCGCTACAAGCTCGATGCCCGCAACCGTGATGTGTCCGGATTCTGTGTAGCTCTTCACCTCGTCGCTCGAGAGTTTCGGCAGTGCCTCCTTCACGATCTTGAGGTTCCCGCGGAGCTTACGGCCGAGGACGGCCCAGTCCGCGACGGCACGGTAGCGCACGCCGGATTGCTGCTCGTCTGACGTGAAGACGACGTCGCGGACGTTCAGCTCGGACATGATATAGCGCTCGAGGGACCGGACGTCATCCAGGTACTCCTTATTGGCATGGAAGACCAGAAGCTCTTTCAGGGGCGTCTAAGGAGAACATGAGATGCGAGCGAACGACATTACGAGCATGGAGGCTTACTTTCAGCGAGAGGTTGTGACGCTCACGGATGTTGCGCGTCAGGTCGATGATGGCCTGCATGCGCTTCACCTGTCGCTCAATGACCGTGTCGAAGTACTCCTGCTTGACGTCGGGGAACATCAAGAAGTGGATGGAGCGAGTGTCGCCCGCTTTGGGATCTTCGGGGATGAACGTCCGCAGAGTCTGGTACATGTTCTCCGTCAAGAAAGGGGTGTAGGAGGACTATATATGGCGTCAGTCTCCACTCGGACAAAGTGTTGCCTCTACAACTCACCATTGTCCTGCACAGCGTGAACAGTGTTTCGAATAGGGTATTCAAGGCGGCGATGGTGTCCTCCTTCCCGTCCTCACCCTTCAACCGTCTTCGGTTGAACCGGATGTACCAGTTCGTCAACTCGTCAATGAGGCTAAGCAGACGCGGGATGATGGTATACAGGCGGTACGCCGCCATCTCCTCCTGAACGAGCTTGATGAGCGACTGGCATCGCGCAAGGATCCAACGGTCCATGACGTTATTGGATACGGCCGCGTGCGCGTGATACTGGAACTCGTGTCCAGTCGTCTTCTTAAGCAGCGCGACTTGGCCAAGGAAGAAGCGGAAGGCGTTGAGCCAGGGGAGAAGCACGCGAGAAAGGACCTCGCGAACGCCATCTTCGCGGAAACGCAGGTTGTCGCCACGGACAATGGGAGAGTTGACCAGGAACATCCTCGTGGCATCGGCACCATAGAGGTTGATGATGTCATTGGGATCGGGGTAGTTCTTGAGACTCTTGCTCATCTTCTTGCCGTCCCTGCATCTCGAGTTAGTATTCCTGCAAACAGGAGAAAGTAAGCAAGCAGGTTCTTACGCAGCGAGAACAAGGCCGTAGACGATCAAGTTTTTCCAAGGCGCCCGGCCGAACAGATGCGTGGAAAGGACAAGTAGGGTGTAGAACCATCCTCTCGTTTGGTCGATGCCTTCCGAGACGAAGTCCGCAGGGAAAGTCTGCTCGAATAGCTCTTTGTTTTCGAAGGGATAGTGCAACTGGGCATACGGCATGCTGTATGACCGTCAGCTCAGATTGCGAGCATATGGCCATGGTCATAACATACCTTCCAGACTCGAACCAGCAGTCGAATACTTCCTCGATCCTCTTGAGAGTGCCCTTGCCCTGTTTTGAGGGTATAGTGATGTGGTTGATCTTGTCAAGGTGGAGATCTGTGATGCCAGTCTCGCCCGACAAACGCTCTAATTCTTCTACGGATCCGATGGCCACGATCTAGAAATGTATAAGCCACGAGGGAACTTCAATAAATGAAAAGGATCTGACCTCCTCCATATCCTCCGAAGCCCACAAAGGGATGGGAGTTCCCCAGAAACGGTTACGCGAGATATTCCAATCACGAGCATTGGCGAGCCAGTTGGCAAAGCGCCCGTCGCCGACGCTTTGCGGAACCCTGGAAGGTGACATTAGACGTGTGCATCAACGGAGGGTAATGAATGGGTACCATCTCGTCTGGTTATTGTTCTCCACGAGCTGGTCAATGATGGGCTGCACCCGCACGAACCACACAGGGATAGCACGGTAGATGAGGGGGGTACCGGACCTTAAAGTGTTGTACGTTATGATTGGGAGAACACGAAAGAAGACAGATACCATACCTCCAGCAGAAAGGGTATGAATGGTTCATTGTTCCCTGAACGACGAGACGCCCTTTTGCCTTGAGCACTTTTTGGATCTCCTTATCCGCCGTCTTGACATATTGACCCTCGAATTCAGGAACCTCGCTCGTAAACCTCCCAGAATCGTCGATAGGACAAGGCGGCATCTCGTCAGCGCGGATGACACCGTGAGCCAATGCGACTCTGTGATCGTCTTCACCGAACGCGGGGGCTTGGTGGACGATGCCAGTGCCGCTGTCATCGGAAACGTACGTATCGACGAGAACACGGAATGCCTTGTCCTCGAACTACAAAAGGATGGCTTTAAGCGTCGCGCTCGTATATGACAGAGGTCCACAGGGCTTACCTTCTCAGTAAAGTATTCGAATAAGGGAACATAGCGCCACCCCTTCATATCCGAACCCTTGAACTGGCCCAACTTCTTATATTTCGCCTTCTTCGGGTCTTTGAAGAGCGTGCGGAGAAGCTTTTCGTGTAGAATGAAGTTTTCATCACGCTCCTGGTCGTGAATCTTGATGTAGGTGAAGTCGGGGTGCACGCAAAGTCCAAGGTTGGAGGGAAGCGTCCAGGGAGTAGTCGTCCAGGCGAGCAAAGATGTGCCGGGGTCATCGACCAAAGGGAAGGAGACCGTGACTAGTATTACTCAATACGAGAGTGCCGAAAAGAGAAGAAGCTCCTTACTGGCAGGGTCGTTTACGTCCTTGTAGTTGAGACCAGCCTCAAAGTTTGACAAGGGCGTCAGAAGACCAGTCGAGTATGGCATAACCCTCAGCCCGCGATAGACAAGGTCCTTGTCAAAAAGCTGCTTGAACGCCCACCACACGCTCTCCATGAATGTTGTATTGAGCGTCTTGTAGTCGTTATCGAAGTCGATCCAGCGGCCCATGCGCTCGACCGTGCGTCTCCATTCTCCTGCATAACGCATGACGATGGCACGGCACTCGGCATTGTACTTGTCGATGCCCATATTGAGGACGTCTTCACGGCAGGTGATGCCGAGCTTTTTGTCGATCTCATGCTCGACGGGGAGACCGTGCGTGTCCCATCCAAAGCGACGGTTGACGTGGAAGCCGGATACATGGGCATGTCGAGTCACGATATCCTGTTATATGGGGACGATGGACGGGGGCACAGGGTAGGATGCAGAACGGTGAGGCTCAGAATTGAACAGCCGTAGGCATTGTCACGTACCTTGATCGTGCCAGCCAACAGATGCCCATAGTGAGGCAGACCCGTCGCGAATGGCGGGCCATCATAAAAAGAGAACTCAGGTCTGCCTTCCGAGAGCTTCAAACTTGTCTGGAACGCATCGATTTCTCTCCAAAACTGCAAAACTTTCTCTTCTTCTTTGGCAAAGTTGAAATTTGCAGACACTGCAAGAATATAAAGGGGTCGATCAATATCCTTGTAAAGTGCAGAAAAAGTTCGACAACTTTGCGGAAAGAAAGTTACGACTTACAATCGTGTGCAGGGAAAGACATGGTGGGAGCTGAGTCCTTGGATCCAGCTATCGTAAGAGAATCTCGTTCCTCCCAGTAGCTAAAGATTGACAGGGAGACACCGGGACTTACGGCGACTTTACTGATCTAAGGGAGTGATAGCGGGGTAAGCAAGTGCAGAGGTATGCTACAGAAATTGCAGGCCTCACAGATCGGTCGAAGCAGATGACTCGAAGGGCCGTTTGAGCACGGCGTTTTCCGGTAGATTAGATTAGATCCTACCAAAGCGCCCACCGAACAAGTTGTAACTATATTACTATCATGCATCATGAGGCTTGCATGAGTCGTCAACCTATTACCGCTCTCATCAGGAAATCCGTTTTGCTATGAGCAGGTATGAGCAGCTCATACTGAGCCCTTTTCGATCGCACATATTACCTGCCTTTTCAGGTAGTTCAGCACTTTCTCGTCCAATGGGAGGCCGTCTTCCTAGCGAAAAGGCCGCCCACCGTATTTGCAATTAGGCTACTTTACAGATGCGACGCCTTCGGGCGTCCTTATACTGTCTTATCATTACTGACACCAGCGCCGGCGCCCATGCACAGCTTCTCGGAAGGCCTTCTCAATTTAATAAAGGGGCCAGCGACGTCGTTCATGGAGCACTATCGCTCACGCCCGCTTTCGACAACGACGTTGCTACAGCTTCCACCATGCGGTCGATGCTGGCCACGCTCAACAACGAGACCTTCGATGGCTATGGTCGACCAAACAGTAGTGATCCAACGAGGGCCATGGAACAGACAGCGGTGCTTCCCCGCGACGTCTCCTCGCTGTTTGCATTCATTTACTCTTTCAGCGCCCTTCGCGACTGGCTCAAGTTGCTTGTCATCGGTGGTGCGCTGGAGACGTGTCGGCGGCTCGTGTATTACTGCTACAACGCCCTCTTTGACGCGTTCTTCATCACGGCTGATTTTGACAGCGAGGATACGACGGGTAGTAAGTGATATCCATTCTTTCTGGTCTGGAAATAGAATTCTCATTGTGCCCTGTACCTTTTCATCTGTAGGGTGGCTGCTTTACTGGCTTTCCTCACTTCCCCAGTGGCGTAAGTCTTTTTGTTTCTTCTGTCTCCCTCAATTTGACCAATGAAAGCCTTGGGTCGGCATGCAGGCAAAGTCCGCAAATTTGCTGTCAGCAGTGTATTCGTGACAGTCGAGGACGAGGAAGAGGATACTCTGCAAGAAAGAGAAGAGATTTTTGTGGATGGCACTCCGTCTACAAACATCAGCAAGATTTCGTATTTCCCTTTGTTTTCGACGACCTACAGATTCTGGTACAAACGCCGGTGGGTAAGCATCACTCGCACAAAGGAAGAAGATCGCTGGTTAAACAACAAGTCTACCATCCGACTCACGTATGGATGGTCCTAATTTTCATTGCCGCAAGTCAAATGCTCATCCTCTTCACAGCATGCTGTCACGCAATCGAGGCGATTTGGATGACCTCCTCATCGAAGCCAAGCGTGCTTATCGGGCCTGGCGGAATGACTCGATCACTATTTTCATGTCGGATGGGTAAGTGCAAAAATTTCTTACGAGTATCAGGAGCGGTTCAGCTCTAACACCAGCCAAAACACGCAGCATGTCTACCGAATGGCAAGAAGTCGCCTCGCGTCGAAAGCGCCCACTTACCTCTATCATTCTCGACGCGGGCGTCAAAGAGCTCATCTTCAACGACGCGAAAGACTTCCTGCGAAGCAAAAAGTGGTACACAGCGCGCGGGATTCCCTTCCGGCGCGGGTACCTGCTCCATGGCGCCCCTGGCTCAGGCAAGACGTCGCTCATTCACGGCCTAGCAGGCGAACTCGGGCTCGACATCTACATTGTCTCGCTGTCCAAAGCCGGACTCGACGACGGCGCGCTCCACAGCCTCATCTGCGCGCTGCCCGAACGTTGTATCGCGCTCATGGAGGATATCGACGCTGCATTCACGCACGGGCTCACGCGCGAGACGGCTGGCACGGAATTGGACCCACGGAAGAGTCTCGGCGACTCGAACAATGAAGAGGGTCATGGGAAGCAAGGGACTCAAGCTGACTCGAAGGACACAGACACACGCATCACGCTCTCGGGACTTCTCAATGCGCTCGATGGTATCAGCGCTCAGGAGGGCCGCCTGCTCTTCGCGACCACGAACAGATACACCGTGCTTGACCCTGCACTGATCCGGCCGGGACGCATGGACTTGCACATCGAGTTCCGTCTTGCGAGCCGGTACCAGGCGCGAGAGATGTTTCGGCGCTTCTATATTTCCGACGATGTCGAGGTCGAGCCCACGAAGGAAGACGAGACTTCTGAGAAAAACACTCCTGGCAACCCTACCAAATTATCTACTGTTGGGGACCTCATAGACTTGTCCAGTGACCAAGCAACGACAGTCGCATCGCTCCCGCCGGCCTCTCCCCGTGACTACCCGCCAGAGCTCGCCGGCCCCACGCATGCAACCTGCACCCCAACGCTGACGGTGGAGCAGACTGACTCCCTCGCGACACGTTTCGCGGATGCGATCCCCGAGCGCGAGTTTTCGATGGCAAGTCTTCAAGGCTACCTGATGACATACAAGACCCGTCCTGTGCAGGCTGTGGAGGACATTTCACAGTGGATATGCGAGCAGAAGGAGGGAAGGAGCAAAAGGGCTGCATAATGAAGGTCGTCAAGATCGCGACTATGTCGTCTTTAGGCAAGGAATGAAAGCAACTAGAGACAGGATATCTTGCAGTACATTAGTGAGACCAAAGCGAACACACAAGATGTCGCCGTAGANTACACCTTAACATGATACAATAGAATTATGTCCGATTGACCATCCTTTCCAGCGCAGCCGTGGACGCAAGCTGGAACTCCGAAGTGCCTGAATTCATCATAACTCCTCCCTTCTTGCTAAGTTTGCCTTGTGCACGAACAGCATCGCGCATCCTCCTCTCCGCGTCCGCGTCGTTCTCCTCGCTGTGATCTTGTGTGCGGTGTTTTGCTGTATGCGGCTTCTCTTTTTGTGCTGGCTTGCCTTTCGTTTTCGGCTTGCCCGCTTTTGATTTCGACCCAGAGGCACTGACAGAGCTGGGTGCCTCGCGCAATGCGAAAGCTTTCGCCAGATGTCCAATGTGCAAGTGCCGAATGTGGAAGATGTGCTTCTCGTCGGAAGGATGAGTAGCGTACGCCCGCATGTGTGACTGAAATGCTTTTCGTGCAAGCCCAGCATTCTAAGATAACGAGCATGAGTTGAAGCTTGAACGAAGAATCAGGCAAGATGACATACCACTTTATCTCGCAACGTCCACCGTTCGAACGCCAGCTGTACCTCCGTCGCTCTTTGCTCGCATTCCGCACCTTTGCCTCCAAAGCCCTTCCTGAGGATCTCGTCCGATGACACGCTCTCCATTTTGATAACCTGCTTCTCCCCATCCTTCACATCACCACTCATCCTGTCCTCAACCGATTTCACCCACTCCGCCTCACTAGGTGCAATGATACTCCACGCCTCACCACCCTTCCCAGCACGCGCTGTTCGGCCGACACGGTGGACGTACTCTGTCGCCCCACCTTCTGTCGGCAGGTCGTATTGGATGACGGCACGGACGAGCGGCAGATCAAGACCACGCGATGCTACCGATGTGCAGAACAAGACGGACGCTTCTGAAGCTGAGCCTTTGGCCTGGCCAGGTTTGGTAGATGGGACTGCAGAGAAGCCCTTCAAAGACCGAAGGCGGGTGGCCAGGGGAAGAGATCCGTGCAGCCGGAAGATAGAGGCGCCAGGGAGGAGAGAGGATGTAGCTTCGACCTTCTCCTCTCTGAGGAGCCTTTCTTTCCGCTTCTTCTGCTCATCGTCGGAATCCTCTTCGTCGTCCACTTCCGAGGCTGAAACGGCATCCTCGTCCTCGCCCATTGACGCACCAGCCAGAAGCCGCCAATGGAAGTCCACTGAGTCCGTGCAACTGAGGAATACGATGATCTTGGATCCCCTACGTCCCTGGTTCTGGCTGATCAATGAGCGCAGCAACGCAACCAGTGTCACCAACCGCAGCTTGAGCGGCACGATCGTATATTTCTGCTTGAGTTGCGACGGCGGTGTGAACTTCTCCCCGGACACAAGTGCGGCCTCCACAACGGCAGGGGCAGCAGCTTCGCCAGAAGATGACACTGCAGGTGTATCGGCCTCCGTCGCCTTGATCATGATCGGATTCACGAGCGTCGTTCCGGCAAGCTTCTGCACATCCTCTCGCATCGTCGCCGAACACAGCACCGTCCGCCGTCCTCTCTCCCAATCCCACCCCCCAACGTCCACGCTCTGGCCCTCCTTCACCGCTTGCAGCGCCAGCCGCCGCCTCCCGTCTAGGCCCTGAAGGATCCCGCGAATGGTATCCTCGAACCCAAGCTCCATCAGCCTGTCTGCCTCGTCGAGCACCAGCCACCGGCACTTCCCCACGTTAAAGGACTCGGTGTTCTGCAAGTGGTCGAGCAGCCGGCCGGGTGTCGCGACGAGGATCGGCACGCCTTTCCTCAGGCGAGCCTTCTCGTGTCCACGCGTCGCGCCACCCGTGAGCAGCCCCGATACAAGCCAGCGCGTGCGCCGTGCGGCGTCTTCGTCGTCCGGTGCCTCGTCCTTCCCGCGCAGACGCAGAGCCAGGAGTTTGCCCAGCACGTCCGCTGTCTGTGTCGCAAGCTCGCGCGTAGGCGCGAGAATGACTGCGAGTGTGCCGATTGAGCGGTCGATATACGAGTGTGAACAGAGAGGAAGGAGGTCCTGCAGGATCGGGAGGAGGAACGCGAGCGTCTTTCCTGAACCGGTTTGTGCTTGCAGGAAGACGTCTCGCTCGAGGTTCTCGGGGTCAAAAATGGCAGGGAGCGCGGCGCGCTGGATAGATGTGGGTTTGTGAATGTTCATTTTTCCTTCCAGATGCGCGGTGATGAGTGGGTCGAGACCGAGCCCAGGGAATGTTGAGGAGTCGGTGAGCGGCGCATTGCTAGGTTTGGCAGCTTTGGAGGGCGCCGATGGTGCAGACGCAGGCTGCTCAATTTTGGGGTTGTATGAAAATAAGGAGGAGATTATCTGCCCAGGAGGGCGGGTCGGTTTTTGAACTGTGCGATCTGCAGTGGTTGCTGAGGCAGGGACAGGAGCAGCAGCGGTGCTCGTGCGCGGCCGTTTTGCAGGTCGAGCATCGTGTTGCTCATCGGCACCAGGTCTCGAGGCTGGCGCAGTTCTCTCAGCTTTTCGTTTGACTGTCCTCTTCGCCTTCAAACTTTTATGTGTGCGCATCGAATCAGCACACCAAATACGCATGAAAACAACCACTGGTACGCACCGGTCCGTCCATCGCCCACCCTTCTTCGAGCTTCCAGCCTTGGAAATCTGAAAGTCATCATCCACGGTGAGGTTCAGAACAAGTCCGTCGTCCATCTGTATTGTGAGCGATGGCGAGGTGTCCTTCAAGCTGAGACGTTGTCGTTAGGAATGGGAGGAAGGATTTGATTCGAGCACTTCAGACGAGCGCGCGCGAGATCTGCGGCCCGATCCAAGATCGTCGCGCGTGTCTATAGGTGCACGATCTCTTTCCGGAAAACATATGCTCCTCGACCATCGGTAGCAAGTTCTGCTCTATCCTACCTTGCCCTTCGAGGCCTAGTACAAATATTCCGAGGATTTATACAGGTACAATGACAGTGTCACAGGAACACCCGACCTACACGCCAGGAGGTTCCGATGATGGGACCCTAAACTCTTGGCCCTTCTCGCCAGCCACGTCTGTCCATATTCTCACCCTCTGATTCATGTTGTCAGCACTCCTATCGCCATTGTCTCAGCAGCATGCCAGTGGTTTCCTTCCCCGCCGAAATCTTATGGTCAATCTCCCAAAATGTGGTATCCCCAAACGACCTTCGATCCCTTCGTGCAACCAACAAAACTTTGCGGGCGATAGCAACACCCTCGGCGTTTCGTAGCCTGTCGGTCCGCGATTGGGTAAAAAGCGCAAAGGGCTTTATACATATTCTAGAGGATGAAGCGCTCGCGCCATACGTGCAAGAAGTTATCTTCCAGGACGCGTCTGCCGAGTATGATGGATTCATGACGGACCAGGACGATGACGGCGAGTTCTTTTCTGGTTCACCAGCGTATACTGCGAGCGGCAACGCTGAAACGTCGAAATAGGGAACGATGACATTGAAAAGACCATTGAAACCCTCCAGGCAGCATTCTCCCTGCTCCAAAGATTGCCAAACTTATCCACCCTCCGTCTGGTTTTCTATCCTATATGGATAGAAGAGCATGACGAGGACATCTATGACATATCTGATGAACTGCGGACGGAATTGGCAGTCCTCACCGGCGTCGCAGCCGCATCGCACAGCCTCAACCTCCACTCCCTGACCTTCCTCAACCTCACATCCTTTCACAACGAAGTGTTTGAACAGCCCTCCTTCCATAGCCTTTTCTCCTCACTCCAACACCTCCACATCACCAACAAATCTGTCGGCTACGCCCACGAAGGTTTCAACTCTCTCGACCCATTCGTTGAGTTTTGGGAAAGGACGATCCCACAGCACTTTCTACTACCTGCGAGCGCGTCCGCAGGATCAGCGCTGACTTCTCTTCTGCTGCACAGTGACGAAGACGTTGGACTGGTTCCTGAGTTCTCCTTCGCAGACCTCCACTACCCGCTCCTCACCTCGCTCTCGCTGCAACGCATATTTTTTCACGAGACCACGCTCACGGAGGAGTTCATCCTGCGCCACAAGGATACACTAACGCGACTCGAGCTCAAAGAATGCAGAATTGCCATGGAAGAATTCGCGGAGACACCGACGGAGTACTGGTCTGCGGTATATGGACATCTCGCAGATGGGCTCGAACGTCTCACGGACTTGGCGGTGGTAGAACGTGCAGATGAGAACGGCGATACAGCCACGCCTGAGCGGCCACTGCGGTACGCGCACCTTGACCCTGGGTACGGGTTCATGCCTGCTTTCGACGTTATTCCAGGCGAAGAGGGCGATGCAGTTGCGTTGAAGGAGTTCCGGGCGGTCGTGGCTGCTAGAGGAGCGATAATGGGCCAGTGATAAGTATTTTATCTCAACTCCAACTTGAAGGTCATCGTTTACTAGTACGGCCGCGACCTTGTGTGTTTGTTCTCATCCTCACCATCCCCACATCAATTATCCAATTAGTCGACACGTGTGATATAAGGACTCGTGACAGCTTGGGTGTTTTGAAGATATTTCAGTGATGGGATCCGACGATCTTCACCCGAGTCCCAATGTCAACTGTCGTCAGCTCAGGTATGTATACTACACAATGTCCTCCATGTCAAGCTCGTTTTCTTACCATCCGAGCCTATCGTCAGTATTCCCACAGACTCTGACTTGACACCATGCCAGAAGTGTCCTTCCCCACGGAGATCTTACAATTGATTACGGACGAGGTGCTATCACCACGCGACCTACGATCTCTCCGCGCAGTCAACAAGACTTTCCAGGCCATCACAACAGGCCAAGCATTTCGTAGCCTGCACGTCTGCGATCGGGTGAAGAGCGCAGAGGGCTTTGCACACCTTCTTGAAGACAAAGCGCTCGCGCACTTCGTGCAGGAAGTTGTCTTTCGGGACGCCTATGCAGACTATGATGATGGATCCTGCTTGGTCGATGGCGGTGAGTGTTATCTTCGTCTCCTTCGAGTGACAAACATGAAGTTTGGAAATAGCTGAGATGGAGGAATTTGACGTTCGGAAGACCGTTAAGACACTCCGGGCAGTATTTTCACGCCTCTACAACCTGCCAAATTTATCCACTGTCTGTCTCATCTTCTATCCTGCCTGGGTGGAAGGGCGCGGAGATATCGAGAAAGCAGTCCTCACCGGCCTCGAAGCTGCTTTGCATAACTTCGCATTCCGTTCCCTGACCTTCCTCAACATCACGTCCGCCCACAACGAGGTGTTCGAGCAGCTCTCCTTCCGTAACCTCTTCTGCTCCCTTCAACACCTCCACATTGCCAACATATCTGCTGGCTCGGGCTTCCACTCTATAGACCCATATCTTGAATTCTGGGAATTGACAATCCCACAGTACTTCCTCCTGCCCGCCAGTGCTCCCGCAGGATCAACACTGACCTCCCTCGCGCTGCACAGCGACAAAGAAGTCGGCCTACTGCCTGAGTTTTCCTTCGGGGAACTCCACTACCCGCGCCTCACCTCGCTCTCGCTGCAGCGTATCTTCTTCGATGAGACCACGCGCACAGAGGAATTCATCCTGCGCCACAAGGACACGCTCACGCAGCTCAAAGAATGCAGGATCGTCATGGAACGATTCGTGAACGTGCCGAGGGACTACTGGTCGGGGGGTCTACGGACGCCCTCGCGGATGGGATGGAGCGCCTCACAGACTTGGTCGTGGAAGAGCGCACAGAGAAGGGAGATNACCGNCNGCNCNNNNCGAGCAGCCGCTGCGGNATGCGCGACCCGAAAGTACATTACCCTGACGAATTTCACGGGCGAAGGGGATGACGGTATCGCATTGGATTCGTTTCGGGAGATCGTGGCTGCGCGGGGAAAGGGAGTGAAGCAGTGATTCCGCACTACTGCATCGAAGGCACTGAAAATGCATGTAAGTTACCTTCACTTTCTCTTATGTCTATGCTTGTCCGGGATCGAACAATACTGCCACCGTCTTCGACACTTCTACGCTTGCTTGCCATCGTAATTATCACGCGTGCGAATCGGACCAAAGGGTAGTATAGATGAATCAAAGGGGTATATAATATTTTGGTTTTCTCGTGAATATTCAGCTTGGGAGCGCACTTCAAGCGGAGGGCGAGTCGGCCTTGCCCAGCACATAATAAGCAATTGTCTGGAAGGCGGCCCAGGGCACAAACTCTAGCATCACAAGTGGTCAGACAACTTCCGTAAATAAAAAGCAAGATGCTTACGAGGCGTCATGTGTCCGCTGTAGTAGAATTCGACGTCTGCATCCACAATATCAGAGTCTGAAAAGGAAGAAAAGCAGATGGGATCGACGCACAGGTAAGGCCACGCTCCTGGTGCATGTTGCCATACACGCCCATATCCTTGACGTGGAAACTCTCGTCCTGGATCGGCGTCTGGAAGCCTTGCGCTCCGTTCCAGGTCATGTTCCTATTTGCAGTCGTCAATCGCCGGCCCTCCATATGCGCAAAATGAACGTACTGAATGGCGATACGCGTGCCCTCGGCAAGTAAGATATAATCCTACATCACAGTTTTCGTCGAATCAACTTTACTGTTTTAAACGTTGAAAAAAATAAACCACGCACAGCAAGACCATGAACGATAGCGACCCGCTCGCTTTTCTCGATGACGTTGGGAAGCACACTCAGTGTTGAGTAGATACTCTGGTCGCTGCCTAGCTGTCCTGTGGTAGCATTGACGTACACATCGCCCTCGGAGCAAATCTCCCAGTCGATGTGCGGTGCATGGAGTAGCGTCTTGGACCTGCATCCGGTGTGAGATATACAATGTGGACCACTTGTACGTAGTGTTGGGGCTTACATCTGTTCGGTTGAAGTAGATGAACTTCTGCGTCAATTCAGGGAACCCTGTTACGCTCCCTAAGCCGCAGGACTGTTGATTAGCAGGAAATTCTTGGGGTATTTTCGGTGTCACCTACAAGACATGGGCCATGTTTCTGTTACGCGGTAGACATTCCACGCTGGGTTGAGTCTATTCAGAAACGCGTCAAAACATGCAATCGCCACGCCCACAAAGGTCAAACCTACTTACACACTGACTTCTTCAAAAATGGACTCCCAGATGTGGCACTCCTCCTTGGCATGGACAGAACTGCCATTTGTGCCCACCAGCGGCAGCTACCCCTTCGGCGGGTACGAGACGTACTTGCCCAAATAGTCCGTGTACCCGCACAAGTCGGAAATTCTCTGCAGCTCGGCCACAAACGAGCTGTTAAACGGGAAGACGTTCTTGTTGGCCTGTGCAAAGCGCAGTGCAGGGATCTCCTGCTGCACAGTATCGTAAGAGATAACGGGGTCCGCGATCCAGACGCCCTTCAGCTTGAGATCCAGTGCCGACGTGTGTTCGTAGATCTAGTTAGCGATGTATGGAAGGCACGAGGTTAGAATACAACGGTTGACGGACGTATCGCGAACCTACAGAAGCCAGCATATTGGACATCAAGAAAAGTCAGCAGCGAAGCATAGCGATCGAAAAGGATAGTTCAACGCACGCTCTCGCCCGACAGCCAGAAGTTGCTTCCCTTAAGTTCGCTGAAAACTTCTAGGAACTGTTGCAAGAAGCCAACCACCTGCGCCGCAAGTTCGTCGTCGTTGGAGATGTTCGGCTCGCCTTGGCTGAAACCGGCCTGCGCATTGGTAGGTCAGATAGCAATCAAGTACGGACTGCTTTTAGCGCTACGTACGCCGACAGGCTGATCTACCCAAACCACGTTGGACAGATTGGTCCAGGACCATCTATTACTGCAGAGCGCTCAGTATCAAGAAGGCACGTGGGAGGACGCACTCACGACGTTGGTTGCGCCTGCCCCCAAGGCCAAGCTAAAGACATCCAGTGGTCATCACCGCACTCGTCTTCTAACTGATTCCTATGCAATGCACGTACAGATGGGGCCATTCTCCTGTAGGAACCCTTCCAAAGACGAGCATCCGGGACCGCCTGACATCCGGTCAGCTATGACACTTACCATCGAGCATGGAGGCAGGCACACCGTTCGTCCAGAATAGTAGATCATTCGCGTTAGACACGTTCGTCGTCGGCCAGAACCTTGATGACACAAATGAATGTTTGAACGCGCGTGTATCAATTGCATGGGATTCACGTACCAAAAAAACAACTTGCGCGTCTCATTCTTCGCGCCCGAGATGGGCATAAGACCCGACCATGAGGGGCCTGCATCAAATGGGACTGTACAAATCCAAATCCTGGTCAGACTGCCAACATCCAATAAAGAGTGTAAAAGCAGGTACACACCAAGTGGGATAGTCTTGCCGTCAACGAAGAACTCCTGCGCCTTCGGGTTCGAGAAGTGGATTGTCGAGCCATCCTGGCGTTTCCGCAAGCCGTCGTCGTTGTCAGTAACAAAAGGCGCAGACATAGCAAGCCTCTGGGCAAACTGCTCATGCCGAGCTCGCTGCTTACGCATGGCATTGCGGATGTCCGCGGACACCAGCTGCAGCCCACCAAGCCAGCATAGCGCCGAGGCCATACAAAGTATCGCGCGCAGACCTTTCATGGTGAAAGATGAGAGGTACTGGTACGCGCTCGCCTCCTTGGTTGGATAATGCTTTTCTACCAGAGGCGCGCACCGCTATGTATTGAGGTGATCTCCGTCCAAGAGCGACCAGCGCGCTTCGATGCCATGATAATATCGGTGCAGTATGTACGCGAACCACGTTGGACGCATTCGCACAGCATTACATGCCGAGTGAAAGATGATATGCAGTGCAGGAGGAAGGGAGTCGACGATTGGACGAACGTAGACAAGCGAAGGTTGTAGATGCGAGATGGTTGTTTTGAGGTAGCTATACGGTTCGTTCGCACAGGTAGCCACTGGTCCCGATGAGAAGATAGAAAACATGCCGGGTGAAAGGAGGGCTACTTGTGTGAGCAGCGGGGGCGTGACAGTATGAGGCGCCGATGGTCCTTCTCCGCGGCAAAGACATCGTTGCCAGCGGCAGATGCTCCACGATAACCTGCGGAATGATACATTGTGAATTGATGGGTCGTGTAATAGAGTTAACCTCGAGAAGTTGCACAGGGTTGTGCCGATGTGCATGTCACTCTTGTTTTGGCCTTGTCGACCGAGTTCTAAGCAAGCTCGTCTGATATCTCACGACAATATTACTGGACTTCGTTTAGCTCCTCCAGGTCCTTCAACATCCAAGGTGGTTTGTTTTCCATAAGTGCCTATTGGCCTTATGAAGGCGTTAGCAGTATGCTGGAAGTAAAAGGAAAGAAAGATCCTGTACGTCAGGTATGACTCGAATATGCACTCAGGGGGGGGACGAATCGCCGTTCCCTGCCACAGAATATATACCGAACCTCCAGGTAATCCGAGTCACAGCATCAGCGCGCGCTGTAGTAGGCTCTAGGGATCATCAGCAGTGCAGTCCATTGACACGAGCGCCATGAGAGGGCCAAAGTAGCACTAACATTTACTACCGGCGCCGGAATGCAGGGCATCCAATTGAACATATCGACTAGACCGGTGACCGGCGACTATCTGTCTACAACATTGAAAGGCGGGCATCCTGTCGTAGACGAAATGCCCGCCCTTCAATGTCGCTTCCGAGGCTACCGGGAGCCGCCACCTGGCACCAGTGGCAAGAACTGTCACTGGCACAGACCTGTTCCGAGGCCAAGCCCAACCATCTAAAGGAAAGAAATCCCCCGCTCACGAGCGATCCTCTTCGCGCTCTTGAAAAGTTCCTCATCACCGTCGGGCACGTTCCCAACCTCGACCTTCCCCCACCCCGTACTCTCCAACAGGGAGAGTAGTCGCGTCGTAAAGGCACCCGGACGAATACGGCGAAGATACAGCCGCCTTGTAGCCCCCGACCGCGTCGTCCGTCTCTTGAGCCTAAACACGCTTTCGGTGAACAAACCACCTTCGAGCGCCAGATTCTCTATATTGTCCATCTCCATGACCGCCACGTCGACAGCGAGCTCTTCGTCCGGCCGATGCTTGGGAAATTCACAGCGTTTCAACCTGAGGCGCACGAGGTTGGGCGCCATGGCGAGCAGCCACTCCGTCACGTCCGCATTGGTGAGGCCGACGATGTCGACGAGGGACACCTGCGTCAGGCTGGAGAGCGACGAGGCCGTAAGGCGGCGCAGCTGTGTATAGGAGGCGCGGCCATGATCGAGACTGAGTTCATTCAGTTTGCAAGTTATTCCAGACTCGCCTCCATCGCTGCTAAGAAGGGCACGCAGATATCAGCAATCTGCATTTGCATGGCGGACATAGAAGATAATTGCGTACGCTGAGGCGGTCTGCTGAGCAGACCTGCCATAGTTCTCCATCGTCAACGCACGCAGCTGCGGCCAATGCGCCACGCAACGAATCACATCGTCCAGACTCAGCCGAATCGAATCCCGCTGGACCCACGGAGCGCCCTTATCCAGCGCAAACGTCCTAACGGCCGCGCACCCACACAGCGCCTCCACAAGCCCGTCTTTGTCCGGGGCACGCACGTCCTCAACCGTGACATCCTGCACCAGCACCGCCGCAGACAAGATACACACCAGCGCCTGCGAGAGCGCCTCGTGGTCGTCTTCGCCGTCCCTCGGTGTAAAATGCCGTGTCGCGAACCGCCGTATCGCGCGCCCACGCGCAGGGTTCAGACGCAGCGCCGCCGCGAGCTCGACCTGGTCCGGCCCGCCCCCGCCCGAGCCTGTCTGGTACGCGAAGAAATCCGCATACAGCGCGTCGAGCGCGGGCTGCGTCCACGCGCGGCAGACGCGCGCGCACGCGAAGAGCGACTCGCGCCAGGGATCGCGCCCGTCCATCAAGTCCTTCTCGTTTATGGCGGTCACCGCGGAGAAGATGAGCAGGAGGATCTCTGGGGGCGGCTGCTTGAATGGTGCGCGGAGGGACGGAGGGGGTAGGATACACGCGCCGCGCGCGACGATGCCCGCCGGTCCTGCGTACCCGGTACGCAGCAGCCTGTGATGGTGCTCTTGCAGACGTATGGCGAAGGCAGATAGGCAGCCCCGGATGGATCGGTTGGCCTTCAGGAAGAGCATCGCCGCCCGGGACTGTGGGCACAGCAGTGTGTGCTCGTGGACAATGCGGTAGGTATCGTCCTCCAGGAGCTGTGGGGAACGCAGGTACACGCCGGTGGAAGTCCACGTCATGTGGCCTTCGGCGACGAGCTCGAATACCACGGGACAGAGCGGCTTGTCTGCGTCTTGCATCGGGACGTCTTCAGGGGGACTCGGCCCACCATTTTCAATAAGCGCAGCCTCAGCCTCAGGCTTTTCTGCAACCGTCTGACCATGCGAAAATAATAGATTCAAGCCGTCAGAATGAATTTGCCTGTAGAAGGGAACGAAAAACGTACCAAATTCTCCAGCCTCTTGCCCCCCTTACATATCAGCACGATCCGCAAGCCAGAGAAAAAGCGCTCCGACCCAGCATCAAAGTGCGCAGAAACGGTGAAGTCGCAGCGCTCGTCACTGGGTGCCGTTCCCGAGTAACGATACTCGTACATCCAGCAGCCATCAGACAGATCGATTTCGGAGGCGGGTTTCAAGGATGGCATGTTGTCTTGCGAGTGTGTTTGGACAATCGAACGAACTTTCACCTGCTGTAGCTGCAGCTGCTCGCGAGGCGTATCTTGGCTGACTCGACGACTAGTTTACTTCTTGTTGGTGTAATTTCTAGAATCAACAGGCCAGAGAAGACATGGTAGAATGAGAAAAGAGAAAAGAGAGCGGACAACGTGGTCTGTGAGTCCTTGAGTCCTAGTGTCGTGCACCGTGGCATTTTCCACAGGGGTGTCCGAGTCACTGAGCAGAGAAGCTAAAATTCAAATTCAAGCGCGATCGACGCGACGCGCGACGCGTCCGACCTCCTCCTTCGACCATCTTTCCCAGCCTACAGAGGTATATGGTTCATGTATAAGATTGTATACTGTTAATGTGCTGACAGCCCTAAGAAATAAAATACAAAGATTTGAACCAGAGCAGATACACGGTGCATCTATACGACCCCACGCCAACACCAGACCAAAACAGAAACATCTCCACACACACCCACACACCCTCCTACCACCGACAGGCTCAACACCGCCATAAAACCCCATCCACAAACTCACAGCAAAAAACGCGAACTGTGATGCAATGGATGTAATGTAAATGCAACACAGACACGGACCGACGCGCACAGTACTAGTGCAAGTGACGAGACTAGTAACAGGCAAATCACAACAAGAAAACAGAACAAAATATTATAGAAGGAGAGAGAGAACCCCAGGCTAGACGTCGACAGTCTGCAAATGCGTGTATGTATGCAGAATCCAGAGTCCAAATGCAATGCAATGCAATGCAAGCGTAAACCAGCGCGCACGTCCACCAACTACAACTACAACTACAACTACAACCACAACCCCCTGCACCAGCCGCATCGAAGCCAACCAGTGCAGCACCGACATCACTCAGTGTGATCATCGACCCAGCACCAGGCTGGATTGATCAGGTATCCAAAGCCGCTACCACTACCATCACCATCACCACCCTTCTACCCGTCCGTAAACTCCAGAACGCGCCGCCGTCCCATGGTCCTCGCAATCCCCTTGCAATATGTAGTTTTTGTTAGATTTAAATGTCGTGTCGTATCGGTTCGCATCGCCGTGAATCGTCGAGCTGCGTGTATATGTGACGACGAGTTCACGGCGTCGGTGCTGCGTCTGTGTTGAGGCAGAGTCACGAAGGAGTGCAGATCTCGGTGGGTGAGTCGGTGTGTGGCAGGTCGTGGGGGGTAAGCGGCAAGAGAAGAAGGGTGAAGGGGACGCCGGATGTAAAATGTGACGAATGCTGAGCGCTACGACAGGGACATGCCACGGGGGAAGGACATGCTGTATACGGGTACGAGATGAGATGGCGGTGAGAATACGGTTCTATGTCGCCGGTGTGCCAGACGCCAACGCAACGGTTCGGATCCATATGGCGCACTTGGGAGGGTGTAGACGCAGCGGGTCGTGATGAGGAACCTCTCGGCGCACACTGTCCACGCGCGGGTCCCGACGGCGAGGTCTTGCTCGTCCGCCGCCCGCCTGCTGCATCCACGACATGTCGTCCCGCGCCTCCCACGAAGGGCCACAGCCACAACAGTGGCGGCGCGCCTCAATGTGAGGCATGCCCGTTCGTCTCTGCGGACGCAGCAGCCTCCCTTTGCTGAGCTAGATCAGACTCGCGCCACGCGAGTGCATGGGCGACCCAGCCGCGCATGTCAACATCTCGGTGCGCATCATTGACAAGGAACGAGTGGTCCTATAAAGATAGAAATATCGACATGAGTATCCGTCGGAGAGTATGTGAAGTAGTACGCACGAGCAACTCCTTGTAGCTCCATCGTTCTTCTGGCCTCTTCACCAGACACCCTGCGACCCACTGCCTCGCTTCTGAAGAGTAACCAGGCTTTCCATCTTCACCCACTTCCGGCAGTTCTGGCGGGTCACCGTGCACAATAGCCGTCAACTGCGCAAAGACGTTCGAGTACGTCTCTGGTGGATAAGGGTAACGGCCCAGGGCGATCTCGAGTGTCGCGAGACCGAGCGACCATACGTCTGACGACACGGTATAGGTGGTGAGACTATTTTGCGACTCGCCCTTGATACGCTCTGGTGCCATGTACGATTGGCACCCGATGTTGGTCTTGGCTAGCGACTTTTCGAGCTGTCCTGACACCCCGAAGTCACACAGCTTGATCTCGCCCTTTCTATTGACGAGCACGTTTGTCGGCTTCACATCTGAGCCGGTTACATGAGCGGACCGACGACCGAAATTCGCCACAACAAAAAGTACGAGCGGGACGCACCTCGGTGTATGATCTGCAACTCGTCCTTTAGGAACTTGAGTCCTCGGACCATGCTGCCAACTATCCGTGCCAAAACATGCTCAGGCACTCCTGCACCATACAGCTTGTCCAAGCTCCCGGCATCCATGTACTCCATGCAGTAGTACACACACGACTCGATGAAAAAAGCGCCATAGAACTCGACGATCGACGGGTGTGATGCACGGTGGAGGATGTCGAGTTCCATGATGATCGCGTTGAGCTTTGTCTCGTCGAGCTCTAGGCGAATTTCCTACGATCGCAGGACAGGGTTAACAAAGGACAGGAGTAGAGATTAGAAACGACGCACCTTCATTGCCATTGCGACATTAGTTGGCTTATGCAGTACTTTCTTGACAGTGCCATAAGCGCCTCGGCCAAGCTCGTCCTCGAGCTGCAGCTGATTCATGTTGATGGCAAATGAAGAACCGTTTGAGAAATCGACGCCAGAAGCATGTAGCACCGCCTTTCCACTGAAGTTGAGGGCGCCAGAAGGGTCACTGGAATGTCGTGAATCATTAGTCACGCTGGAAGAAAGGGGTGAGGGAAGCAATGGAGAAAATGAAGTAAAATTGATATGCTCGGATTGGTGAGAGGATGAAAGTGACGAGTAATAAGCCCGCAACGTATGATGAAAAGATGCATGATGCAATAGATCGGATATAGAACGAAGACGAAGAGCGTCCGATGGTCGTCGACGCGGCGTGAAGAATTCGAATAGCCGAGAAGGTCATGGAAGAAAGGATGCGCCAAGAAATGAAAGGGAAGAGAGTGAGATGGACGTACACAATCTTGCTGAAGTTGGAGAAGGGGGTCCCCATGGCTGAAGGACGACGTGGAGGCCACTCGCCACGACGAGGGTCTGCGGAATCATCCTGGTTGAGACTTGGTGCGCCTGCGCCCAAGCCGGCGCCGCTGGGGCCTGCGGAGCCACTCGTGATATCGCTAAGCTTGAAGCCAGGCTTGTTGCGACGGGCTGCACCCATGCCACGGAGAGCAGGCGGACCGTTGGGGAAGGGGGGAGGACGGGGGTTTGGAGCCGGGACCGGGGCTGTTGAGAGACGAGCGCTTAAGGGCTGCTGCGGTGGACTCGACCTGTGCTTGCGTGTTGGACTGGGATGCACGAGTCGCTATCTGCAAAGAGAAATAGTGAGCAAAGGGGCGGGGAGGGGTAGACGAGGACGTACGGCGGCCATCTTTGCCTGGAGAGAGGGAGGGATGGGTGTCGAGCCCGCTCCTCTGTTGGCGAGGAGGCTGGTCACGGAGCGAGAGGCGGAGGAGGAGGAGCTCATGGCGGGAGTGCGAGAAGGGAAGGGGCGGGAGGACGACGCGTCTGAGGAGGCCATGGCAGAGGAGGAGGGCTCGGGGATGGGGGGAGGGAACAAGTCGGACAGGCTCAAATATTTGGATTCTAATGACTTCATTCTCTCAAGGCCCCCACAACCGCCCTCCCGCCGCGGTGTCCAGGGGCCTCTTGGCGGGGCAGACACGCGCAGGCCACTCGTCCAAGCCACCGTCTGCTCGACCCTCCACGCAAAGCTGGCGCTCTCATCTCTCTCCGTCTGCCACTACCCGGCCCTCGTCGCCAACCCCCCGCCCCAGCTTGTCCCCCTCTTCGACCTCGTTGCACCCTACGCGTGCCAGCTCACCTATTTCACCACCTCCCTCCTCGCCCTCATCATTCTTCGCACTACCTACTCCCGCGTCCGCGCCTTCTTCAGGCCCGAAGACGCCCCGGACGGCATGTCTCTCACCGTCAAGTGGGGCAAAGAACGGTCAGTCGTGATTGCTCGCTGTTCCGTGCACCGCCTGACGCGCCTCGTTCCCTCCTCATCGTACACGCACACACACAACCTATCCGCTTGCTGCTATCCATCGCCATCCGCCAATCGCCCACGACGCTCGCATCTCGGGCTGTCCCCGTGCCTGCCCTGCTCCACATCTACCTGCCTTCTCTGTTCCCTCACGGTCCGTCTATCTTTGCCCGACTCGACGCACTCCACCCCACGCGTCTCTTCCGTCATCTCCTACGCAACCCAAGCCTGCGCGTCCCCCTCCCCGACCCGTCGACTCCACTCTTCGCCTTCCGTGCCGCGCTTGCGGACCTTACTCGCCTGCCCCCCGATGTCTTCAAGCTGATCCACTCGGGCGCGGTCATGACGGATGACAAGGCACCCAGTGAGTCTAATCACTCTTTCTGCTTCTCCGGAACCAAGTTCCCGCGTATCATCCAAGTACAATAGAGGAGCTGTGTGTGCCTCCGTCTAGCAGGTGATGCATCATTTGCTCGTCTTACGGCACGTACAGGCTGCTGCTCATTTCCGTACACTGTGCCTCGGGGCCGCTGTGCAAACTCATCCAAAAATTTCCTGATGCTCACCCCCACCTCAATCGATACCACTCCTCTACGCCCTCACATATACTGACACTCTGCCTAGTATCCGCCTACAACCTCCGCCCCAACACGACCGTCCTCCTCCTCGAGTCCCAAAAACCGCTTCCCGCCCACCCAGTGACCTCCAAACCAGCCGCGCCCAAATCCGACGAAGCCGCCGTCGAGCGCATCCGTGCAGAAATGGAGACCATGAGCCACGGGCTCGAGTCGGACGTCGACAAGTTCCTCAGCGTGCTCCCGGCGCGGCTCGCAGACAGCCCGGACCAAGTGCAGGAGCACGCGCGCCTCGGCGAGCTGCTGCTGCAGTCGCTCCTCCGCCTCGACGCGCTCAACCTCGAGGGCAGCTGGGAAGAGGCGCGCCGCGAGCGCAAGGGCGCCGTGCGCCGTGTGCAGGGCCTGCTGGACCGGCTCGATGCGGGCTGGCGCGCGCGCCGGCGGCGCAGGCGAATGTGCATTAGATCACCGGCGAGCGAGCGAGTCGGAGTAGAGAGCAGCAGTATATCCATAGAACTCATATTTATTCCATCTCATTATGGTGTTCATAATACGATATGAGGACACTTGCATCGCGCATCGGACAGGAAGTAGTAATGTACAATCCTCATTAGGTGGTATAAATAATGCGGCATATACCCGTCTGTTGTATGGCCATAGTATCGCGTTCACTCGACGTCTATGGGTGCGGATGCGCCGCTGCCGTCGGCGCCGCCGCGCCCGAAGCTGGCGCCGTCCACGCCTGAGGGTCGTACGGCGCGTCGTCCCGATACCCCGCCCCCGCCTGCGGGTGCGGGTGCGGCGTCTCCTCAACGACGGCCTCGTCCATTTTCCACACTTCTTCGCCCCCATCTGCATGCAGTTGATTAATCTGGCGGTACGCCGCCTTGCGCTTCCTGCGGTTATGCCACAGCCTGCGCAACGGTGAACACCCCCAAAGTCAGCGTCGATCGGAATAAAACCGAGAAAGTAAGAGAAAGAAGGGGAGACAACGCACAATCCGCCCGTAAGCACCGCAATCAACGCCGCCGCGCCAACCGTGCCCCCAATAATCGGGCCCTTCTCCCTCGACAAGAACCCGCCGACCTTCGCCGCGCCCTGCGGATCGGGGTCCTTGAACACGAAATTGCGCCCGGGCAGCTCGTCCTGGCTCGGCGGCGCGTGCGGGTCGTAGCAGTACTGCTTGAAGCACTGCGTGCAGAAGTCGGAGCGCGCGGGCGCCGGGGAGAGCTTGTAGCGCGCGCGGTCGAGCGCGCCGCACTGCAGGCATTTTCCCCAGTTCGCGTCGGCGCTGTTGGAGTTGGGCGTGAAGCCCGCGAGGGTGTTGTTGTGCACTTGGTCGATGAAGAGGCGCGTGTGCTTGAGGGTGTAGGAGAGCTTGAAGGTGTCCGTGCTGCGCGCGTGTGAGCAAGGTAGGGGTGAAGGAAGGGGGAAGGGAAGGGGAGGGAGAAGCGGAACTTACTTGGTCACGGGTGTGTCGCCGTTGTAAGGCGGCGAGTTGGGGAGGTAGAGCACGAGCGGCCACTCGGGCGGCGTCTGCGTCGGGTCGCAGCCGAAGAACGTCGGGCGGCGGTTGACGCCCGTGGACACGAAGTCGGCGGTTGAGTTCGGGATGGGCGGGAACGGCTGGTGCGACGATTGCAGGAAGCTCGAGAGGCGCTGCGAGGTCGCGATGAAAGATGTGCCACTGCGCCATTCATTGTTCCGTTAGCCAGGTAGACAAAGGGAGAGGGGGAAGGGAAGGAGGAGACGCACTTAGGCCAGGTGTTGGTAGCGTCGTCGAAGCTCGAGTCGACGGCGACGATGAAGTCCATCCCGCGCGCTTTAACGAACATCGGCCCGATGGGGATGTTCTCTAGGTTAGAGCCGCCGTCGATGAGCTCGAGGCGATCGGAGAACGAGTCTTCGAACGTCGAGGCCGCGAGGCCTTGGAAAGGCTGCATCCATGCGATCTGTGTGAGAGACGGATAAAGCACGGCAGTCGGGAGAGGACGCACGTTCGGCCAGCTCGAGACATCGTCTGAGACGTTCCGCACTTCCTGAACCTGCTCACCCAGCGCGAACAGCAAACCCTGGGACGAGCTCTGATCCAGCCCATCAAGCGTGTTGTGCGCTGTATCAAACATTTGCTGCGTGAAGCGGGCCCGGAGTCAGTCTGAGCAACATCAGCACGTAGAGTCAACGCACGTTGAACAGACTCGCGCTAGTGCCCATCACGAAACACGCCTGGTCGAAGCGGGTGACGCACGCGGAGCCATTGTCCGGCTTGCCCTCCTTGAGGTTCGTGCCAGCGTAGGTCAGGTTGACCATCGCCGACAAATCGGGATCCCACGAGCCGAACTCCAGCGGCGTGACCTGCGCAATGGTCAGCACTGTACGCATCCGCGAGAGGGTGCGGAGCATACCTCGTATACGATCGGCTTAAGGTCGAGTGTCGTGGTCTCGTTGGAGTTGACGGGCCTCGAATCGATCGTGACGATGGGGAAGGGCGGGATGTGCTGCTGCCATGTGGGCTGCGTGATGATGCGCGACCACAACTGGCCCGCACCATGTCCGGTATCGTTCGTAAAGAAGTTGTCGCGCGTCGTGCCGTTCAGGAAGTGGTATGCAATCATGCGCGCCCATGTGTCCGTCAGACTCGTATCCCTGGGATAGCCGTCAGCACCCCCGCCACCAAGCACCATGTAGCAAAGAACAAAGACTGACAGGCCGACCTTGCCCTTCGCCACCACGCTCTGGATCAGACTCCCGTACCACGCCGAGTTCTCATCATTGAAGATGTTCACACCGTCCGGCGTCGCGAGTGCCAAGTCAAGCATCCACCCCGACAGCCCATTCCCGCCAAATACCATATCCTCAACCTGTGGCCAGTCGTTCATGTACAGCGACCCAGTCAGCCATGACCCACCTGCACATGCACCAGAACCCGTAATCGTCAAGCTGTCCGAGACGCATAATATCATTACACTGCACACGCACCAGACAACCCCGACCAATACGACGCCACCTGCAACAGCCCGCCCGTCCCCGCCACCTTCGCCGAGTCGTTCCTCGCATCAATGGCCGACATCACGCCCGCACCATACTGCGCCGCGCGGTACCCGCCACCACTAACAGAGATAGAGACCTTCGGCCAGTTGTTCTCGAAAGCAGACAGGTTGTACCCGATGCCGGACCCGTCGCCCAGCCATGTTTTCCAGTTGTCCGGGAGCACGCTCTGCAGCCGCGTGGAGACATACGCGGCCTCGCGCGCGTGCAGGCTCTGATTTTGTGGTGAGAAGGTGCGCACGAGCGGCGCGGTGGAGATGTCGGGGCAGGCGCCGTTGATCGAGGGTGCGTAGTCGAGGATACCATCGGCCGTGCAACCCGCGACGAGTGCCGCGACGGCCAGGAAGGATGACCTGGAGGGGGGCAGCATCTGGGTCAGCGTGAGCCGGTCAGTCAGTACTCGCCGGTACTAGCAGTCAGGAGGTGGAAAGGCGAAGACAAGGATGCCGGGGACATTTTGTAATGGTTTCCCGTCGGTCAGTCATCAAATCGCCAATCCAGCCAAGTGCTGTACATGTGCACAACTCACTGCGGCCGGACACCCCGCTGCAGCACAGCTCTGACACCAACTTCACACGTAACTTTTCGCGCTTGCCGTCGTGCTCGCTTTTCGAGGCGTCTCCTCTGCATTCCCGTCCATGTCTACTGGCTTCTCTGCCGCGATGCACGCCTCTTTGACCTACGACGTCTTCTGTTCCAACCTCTCAAGCGACTTGCCGGCGCACCAACACTCCGTGTCCAAGCCATTCGACAGGCAGTTGTTCACCCGGTCCCACAGCCTCCGTCGTTATCATGACGGCCCTGGACTGTCGGCGCAGCCTGTGTTGTGAAAACGGAAGGAAGAAAGGTGGCGATGGCGGGTAGTACGCTGTCCCATTGGCTGATTTCTGAGTCGGAGAAAGCGCACACGGCCTCCAGGCGTCTGACAAGCCTGCCTCCTGCATTCGGTGCGTCCAGATTAATACGCGTCTTTTCCCTAGGCAAGGCTTGCGCATTGCGCAGGTTACGACGGATGTGGTGCTTGGGCGTCTTCGCCACAACCGTATGCACCTCAGACGTGCTGGTCAAAGAGTCTTGGCTATACCTGCATTTCCAATGGGGATAGTCTCTCAGGCACTCTCCCTTGTATTGTCGAGTCAAGCACCACTTTCTGCCTACGTTGTCCTTCGTAGCAAGATCCTTTGCAGATCCACGAACCTTGAGAGGAATATGGCAACCCCAGACTGTATCTATGGTCACCTAATTGTATCGCTCCTTCAATACCGCACAAGCCGCCGGCATTTGTTCTATATACAGACGCATCTCTTGTCCAACACTGCCGCCTCATAATTTTGCATGGCACGCGACTACCACAGGTTGCCATATCGGTGGATGTCTTGTTGTTCTTCGCCAAAGCCCCGACATTGGAAGTGCCTGACTTTGATTAGGCGCCCGCCACACTACGTCGAAGCGCACTACCACATGCCACCAACGTATGCTTTTCCTATCCTCAGCACAATAACGGGCACGAAAACAGGGTCGGTGCCTCGCTTTGTGCTCGTTACTACGCATTTGCCGGAATACAAGGTAGGCGTTTCCCAGGAAATGATTCAGCGCAAAGCAACGCGTCTGGAGAGCATAAATAGGCCTGCCTCTCCCCATCCAAAATCATCTCAGAATCCAGCCCACTCGCATCTCAGCACTTCAGCCTTCACCACCTCCCAAACCAACCAACTCCCAGCCGTTCTCAATGGCAAAGAAGTCCACTGCGCGCTCTTCCAAGAGCGCTGCCGTGACCTCTCAAACCGTCTCCGACGCCATCCAACAAGCGTTGGCTCCCTTTTTCCTCCTCCTTGAACAACAACAGGCGGCTATCGCCGCCCTTCAGAGCACCACGGATGCCATCCGACAGACGTCGGATGACAACCAGCACCACCTGTGCGTACTTTTTCCCTTCATGACTCGCCGCTCGTCTGATTGCTTGTGCCAGCCGCGCTATCCACCAAGGTTTGGTGGATGGTGGCTTGGCGAGCCAGCGCGGCTTCGCGGACACTGCGGCAGCTGCTGGTAGCAGCGCGCCTTCGGTGACCGTGTCGTCGCCGTCTCCCTCGCCTCCCCGTCAACAGGCCTCGCCGACTCTGTCGGCACCG
>SEOQ01000294.1:0-30503 GCA_004679275.1 Dentipellis fragilis
CTGTACAACGATGTCCTCACCGTCGATTTGCGAGACCTTCGTTGAAGTTTAGTCGGCCTTTAGCATCTAAATTGACACCAATTAAAGGGGGACCTAACGAATCTTTCTAATCCGTATAATATCACCTATTAGAGCTAATTACCGCTAATTAGCTGGGGAGGGTTTTCCTGATGAAGACACTGGGCTCCCATGGGATCTTGATACGGCCTGACTTCAGAACGTCCGCAATATTGACGTTCTGCATGAGGTGGGCGGGCTGAAAGAGAGGACAACGATCAGAGGAGGAGAAAAAGAGGAGGTACATGAGAGCAGAGGCGCACCTGGATGATCGTGTACTGCAGGCCGGATTCGAAGAGGTATTCCTCCACCCTTTGAGAAATCGGTTCATCATCTTGCAACGGGAGAGATGCGTCAGGATGCGGGACGTACTCGAGTTTGTTCCTGTGATAGGTCATCTTGGAGATATCTGGGTGCAGCACGCTGCTCAACACGAAGTGCTGGATATCCACCGCGATCGCCGCGTCGATGATGGTCTTCCCCAACTAACCTCCTTCTCGAGCATGAGTGGGTTGTAGAATACAGCGCTCACACCATCCATGGCCTTCTCGAGCGCGGCCTTGTTCGCCAAGTCGGCGATGACAAAAGACACCGACGCGGCAGCATTGGGGTATGTTGCTTCGAGTTCGAGCTTGGACTCCGGCGTGTGGGCGAGCGGAACGGATAGGGGGCGGTGAGAACGACGACAGAAGGGCTCTGATCACGAAGGAAACAGTGCGAGATGTGCCAAGAGCTAGAAGGATTGACATCGTGAGTACTGGGCGTGCTCATAGTAAGCAGAGGGCGATGAATTACTGTCATGTTGCATTGAGATCGTTGCTGAGATTTAAATGAATGAACATCTCACGAATATTTCACGCTGATGTGTTGCCCTGGTCGTGTCCAATGTGTGTGCGAATTGTGGTTCTACGATACTCAATCAGTAGCGTACAAGGTTGAATTCGGAAAGGTCCCACCAGAGATCACAGGCGCCAGATCCGTCTCTAGTCCAGAAGACGACCTGGCAGGAAATCAGAACCTCTGTGAATGGAAGAAGTGATACACTTGTGCACGCGATGAGGTGCAATTCGAGTATTGCGTGCCTAACTTGTGATTTCAGTTCGCGCTCTTAATTCGTGCCTTCGGTTGTTCGCGTGCATTGATGCAGGTACTAGGAAAAAACCTTATGGAGCACCCAAGCAGTGAGAAAAAAGTCGGTAGCAATTGATGGGAACGACATACACTGTGGCCGGCGGACATCTGAGGCAACAACGCAGCGCTAGATCAGAATTATTAGCGAGAAAAGATTAACCGTCCGCTGTCGGGTCTGGATGAATTACAAAGTCGGTGTCAATGAGCTAAAGGACAGGATCGTAATGTAACCAGGGTGGTATCGAGTGACTATTCCTTAGAAGTTTGCGCATGCTCTCGAGTTGCCTATACCTCAGCTGATAGATAAGTCAAGATGCTTGTTGGAAGGCGTTGAATTTTCCGCCGATGCCTTCCTCGTCGCTCCGAGTCACGGGAAGTCTTAGTGGTACGCGAGGAAGCGAGGAAGGACGGTTGAGATGGTCCATGTTTATCCATGTTTGTTATTAGCGGATTGGTCCTCGGGCCGGAGCTTCCCGGTTGTCCTTGCCTTCACGACGACGTTCAAGTTGAAGGACGACGACTAACTGAAGCCCGGCCTCTCGTTTACATCTCTCCTGGGCCAATTCTTTTCTACTTCAGCATCTATGGGAATCGATGTCGTATACCGCAATCTATTCCATTCAAGTTCTGTCACGCCTCAGGCTCTCACTTGGCCAGACGCACTAGTCGAGCCTCAAGGCGTCGATTCCTTCGGCCCTTGTGCGATCTGGGACACAGATATCGTCTATCGGATCATCCCTACCGCTCGTCGATTCTAGAGGATTCGGTCACCTTCATGTGTTGTCTTCCATGGTCTATGAACTGGCGCCTTCTCGGAAGGCAGTACAGGTCATGCTGCAACTGCACCGCAGACCTGCTATATATAAAAGTTCGAAGACCTTCGAAGCAGTTGTCTGGGTGCTCCACCATATGCTCCGAGCTGTCCATCGCTCCTGTACTTAAAGCTCTTGGTCGACACTTCCTGACAGCCTTTACAACTTTCCCGCCTTCTCCGAGTTGCCACGTCTGCATCCGCACCCATGATTTCTTCCTCTTCCGATCCTACCCACTCGGGTGTACGTAGGAAGAAAGCATTACTCATTGGGATCAAGTATGATCAACGGGTGAAGTCGAACGGTAGCTTGGACCCTCTCCCAGGATCCATCGATGATGTCCAGAATGTCCAACGCATTCTGCTATGTGAGTCTAGCGCATGCCACGTCCACCACATCAATGTGTAGGCTAATTTAACGCACTTGCAGCCCGCCATGGCTACCGCGAGGAGGATATCGTCGTTATGACGGATGAAAACGCACACACCTCCAAATTTTATCCTACCCGAGAGAAGATCGTGAGTCATCGACTCTTCCTCTCCCGCCTCGGCTGCTCCTGGAGTATTCGCTGATTCATTATACTCTGTAGTTAAAAAATTTGAACGAATTTGTGGATGGCGCCCAATTTGGGGACAAATTTGTATTCCACTGTGAGTCCTTCATCCTCTGTCTGTCGTAAATGAATGCTCAATTCTATATCTTGACCTTGACAGACGCTGGTCATACGAATCAATACATCTCTACGGGTGATGCATTGTCAGAAGAAGAAGGTCTCGACGAATGTAAGAACGTTGCTGTTTATATAACCGAACGAATGTCTCACCAAAGTATCTTCATCATGCAGGCATCATTCCCGTTGACCACGAGCCTATATCGAATAATGTTTGTACAATACCCACCGGTCTAAGTTCTTCATTCTGACGACTGGGTTCTTCAGGAACTTCACGCGATTCTTGTCGGTCGGCTTCCGGAGAGCGCCTCTCTAACGGTAAGTCGTCCGCTCCTCTGCATAGGGATCCGTTATATCCTAAGACATTGTTCTTCAACAGGCGATAATCGACTCCTCCTCTACCGGAACCATGTTGGATCTCGGTCGCTGTAGAAAAGGTTCGGAGACGCCATGGACAAAGATCGACGATGGTCAGTAACTCATCCTTGATCGACTAAAGCCCCCAGACGATGATACATACATGTGCAGAACCCCTTCCTTCCGGCCCACACCGTGCTGGTGCCTCGGGAACGTCTGACCGCTCCGTTGGGTTCATTAAGACGTTTGCGGATTCTTTCAACCGGACTGTGAAGCTCGTCAGAAGAGACATCCACAAATTGGGCCATTTTGTCCGCGGCATGCGCCCCAACTCGAAGAGAATGCATCGGTTCTCAGAGGGCATACGCGCGGTTCAGGCGCCGTGCAGGACGTATGTCTCCAGGACTGTGTCGTATTGGCGGAGAGACCCTTGGGATACGATGGGAGCGCCTTCGACGTTTTCGATCGACACGTTTTGCCTTGGATAGGTCGCGCCGATGCTCTGCGCGAGGGTCCGGTTATTACCCCCAGTCTCTCGCCACCGCCCGCCAGGAAAGTCGTCTCTGAAGGAGAGCGGCTCACGAGATTGTCCCGCCGCCGGTATGTTGGCTTTGTAGCGACACATCGCCAGCAGGACGGCAGTTCTTCAACGTGTTTCGTTGAAATGTGGGCAGTGGCTTACGAGTATTTTTGGAGAAGGCGGATGGCTTTGTTAGGTGGAAGGCTACCTCCGTGCAGTCGCATTCCACTTGATCGTATTCGAATTCCTCGTCTACCTGATTAATGAGCTAGCGATCGACACGGACCTGGAATCGGCGGATATTGCATGGGTTCGTGGTGTTGAGATGTCGGCTTACCGATTTGCTGCTCTTTCTCTTTTCGTCCTACGTCATTCAAATATCCGAGCGACCTGTGACTATGTAACAGTATATGGTGTCGGAACCCTGAATCAACTCCTCTCCTCCTTTTCTTTCTTTCCCCCGCAGACGCTCTATCTTTTTCAATACCTATGTCGACTCAAGACTCTACGAAGGCTCGGGCTCACGCGGGCGGCCGCGCGCCCCGGACTAAAGTGTGTAAATTTCCTTGCGCTTAGTTCACTTACGCTGACCCGAACATAGATGTTCGTGGGCGGCGTCGCCGCGATGGGCGCCTTACTCGGCGGTTTCTACTATTTTCTCAATAGGCAGCAGAACCAGAGGCTGTCCCGCGTCTCTGGTCAGCCCGCCGCTGTTCCGAGTTGTGAGTGGTACTCTCTTCCTGCAATCCCATGTCCCTGACGTATGGGCGGTGAAAGGGGAGAATCGTATCCACCGAGCCAACGATTCTCCAATCACTTCGGGGGATCCAGAAGGCACGACGACTCCGCAGGCCGCCAACGTTGGACGCTCCTCCGTTCCTGCGACGCCGCGCGAACCTGAGCGAACTCAACATGTCACTAGACAGGCCCGTCGCGAGCAAGATGGCGATGCGGTGCCACGCGATAAGTCTGGGGCTCCTCTTCATCCCGTGCCGCAGAGAGATCGTGGTGATGGTGCGGCCTACACAAAGAAGGCACGTGATGTTCCGTCCACTGATTTGTCGAGTCGAACCCTGACCTGCATCTGCATATGTGCGGTGTCCAGACATCTTGACTCGGGCAGATGAATCGCATCCGTGTACCCCAGATAGCTGTCCCTGTTCCCCGTTCCCGATATAACTGAGTTCTGTCAAGGGAATGTAACTCTGAGCGGACGCAGATCAGTGCACCGGTCGTTTCATCTCCGTCAGCCCCACATTGTGGAAGTTCTTAATGGCGTCATATCGCCGTCTGTTCCGAGTTGAGCTCCCAGAAATAGGTGCATTCGGCGCGCTATCCTATGCTTAGAACGACATAGCCAGTGGCCCAAGCTATGCGGCGCCGGGACGTACCTATAATTCGGGGTTAGTCTTAGTTCTGGTAGTATTCCTGTGCTGACGTCTGCCGTTTATGCAGTGAAAGACCCTGCAGGTACGCACTGAGACTTCCAAAGGAGCTATGTCGTCGATCTAGACTCGGAATAGCCTGACTCTCTATATGTTATCATCTAATCTCGCCGAGCGGAATCTTGTGATCCGAGCGCCTTACATGGAGTTGGTCTAATGGACGTTTGTAAGCTTCTCGTCTTCTTGACCTCCGGACGTGTGTCTGTGTGCATCGGTCGGAAGGCTTGCGGAACGATATATACTATGGACTGCTAGCGTATCGACTTGCCTCAGACACCCTCTTATCTCTCACTCACACTCGCAGATCGCCCCCATGCCAGCCTTATCTTTTATCAAGAAATCTTACAACGCAGTACTTCCACCCGCGATCCCCTTGCTCCACCGCAAAGTCACTTCGCAAGGTCGGCGAAAGGCCCTACTCATAGGGATCAACTACATCTGGGCGTCCACGACGACGGGAAATGACAGACTGAGGGGTCCCATCAAGGACGTGCAGCACATGAAGGAGGTGCTCGTCGGTGAGTCTGACTCGCTTCCGATACATTGATAGAGCCTTTCTGAGTCATCTCTACGCAGAGTATTACGGATATCTTGAAGAGGATATCGTTGTAATGACCGACGAGCATCTTCCCAATCAACACACCGACATCTGGCCGACGCGGAAGAATATTGTAGGTTTCATTCTACTAATGCCCCGGCGAACGTCTGACGCATGAGACATGTATAGCTCCATCAGCTCAGAAATCTAGTCTCAGATGCACGTCGTGGAGATACCTTCGTCTTCCATTGTAGGTCCACAGCTTCGTGTGCTCTGAGATGTCCAGACTTATCATTCGGACAGTTGCGGGTCATTCAATGCAGAAGAAGGCGCAGCGTGATAAGAAGGAAAAGGATGGGAAAGACGAAGGTCAGTCTTTGTTTATGAAATCACCGCGTAATACTCACAATTCACAGCTATCATAACGTGCGACCACAAATACATTCTCGACGACGTAAGTTATACTACTGATGCGTTAGGGGACTAACACCTGATCCTTCGGAGGTAGATTCTTCATTACATGCTGGTCGACAAATTGCCCCCGGGATGCAAGCTCACCGTGAGGAGTATCCAGTGCTTGTAAGGCGTCATGAGCTCATTTATTACGCAGGCAATATTCGACACCTGCCATTCAGGCACCCTTCTCGACCTCACGCATTACGAATGTAACGAAGGACTAAAGGCGTCACGATCCGTTCGTACGTATCTTACACCTCGCTTCCTCTCTTCCCGTCCTCACCTGCCCTTCCTGCAGCCGAATTGGTCTCTGCGGCTGATATCCAGGACCTCCGGCGAGAATTCCAGCAGCTCAGGAGAATGACGATCTCCAAAGATGACCGCAAGATCTCCACCATCCTGCGGAAGATCATCACTCGGCCATTCAAAGCCAAGCTTTATGCCGTAGGGCACTTCGTTAATAGGTCGATAAGAGTGTCGAGCTCGAAGGGCTCGGCGCCTTCGCAGGCGCTCGCGAGGTGCACGCATCGCTGCCCTGCCCCGGTCGTGCGCTTGAACCACAGATCTGTCGTGGTGAGTGTTGCTTCCTCGAGGTGCGAGCTGCGTAGCTGATACGACGCCTGGATTGTAGATCTCGCTTTCGGCCTGCACGGACGACCAGCGGACATGGGAAGACCGGGACAACGCCGAGGCGTCGATGTCGAAGGTAAGCTTTTCTCGTCACAACGCTAGAGTATCTGTTGCTTAAACACCTTTACTTCGATGACTAGATCCTGTGCAATCTCTTGAGTCAGTTTTCTTTGCTGGATTTCAGCGCCAGCTACGATTCTGACAGCTGATGGCAATAGAACAAGAGGCAGATGTACCTGCTTTCAAGGTACTAGAACATGTCCGGTATGCATTGGTTATGATCGCCCGTAGCGTCGTTCCTAATAGCATGTCGGAATTCCCAGGACGTCCATTCATGAACACACCTTTAAACGGCACCGAATTGTCCTGAAAGAGCATCATAGCCGGTTCAAGACGGCACGCCCCAACCCCAAGAAGTACCCACTCGATCTCGACAGACCGCAGGTGAATATACTTGATCTCTTTTCTCGAACCCACCATATTGATACGTCTCTTGCTTGACAGCTCGGCAGCTTGCATCCCCTGGTGCGTTAAATGCGCATTATTACGCTTGGTGACGACTGACTGTTTCGGCGAACAGCATCGCAACGAGCCTTTCATTCTCAAGCCCACTTGAATGACCAAGCTGAAAACGCGCAAACATGACTGTGAGCCCCTCATTCATGTCCGTCGAAGATGCCACGTTCAACTCACGAGCATCTGTTTACAGCTTCAGACCCTTGCATCTGACTCTATCCACCATCGAACGGCACTAGCCAATCATTTAAACCAATCGTATCAACGTACATGAAGATTATCGGTGATTTATTCCCATATCGTCGCGGATACTGGCATGCTTTCAATGACCCCGCCAGCCGAAAGGGCGTGCCGACCTTCTGTCGCATGGCATATGCAGCCCTTCGTACCGAAGGGCCCGGGCCCGCCCTTCATGGCGTCCGAGGTTTCCCCCTGGGTATTTCTTTCTTGTCGACAGAGCTGTCGTGTGACATGCCATATGTATACTCCTACCTATATGCAGAGAATGACAGCGTACCTGCTTTGCATCAGACAAACAGCTTAAATAAGCTCGCGCTCGATATTGGAACAAAGCTGCAGGGATTCGTAGGCGTCAACGCCGTCGCACCCTTCGGCTTTCCATTGTATGAAGTGAAGACATAGATCGTCAAGATATTGTACAGTGAGTGTCCTTTGCTTTACATGTAATTTCAGTCATCCGGGAAGCCAGATGCACCTCCCAAGTGCAAGCTCAGCTGCACTAGTACACGTAATAGGAAGAGGTTTAGGAATCGACATCCGTGTCCTCAATCTCGCACCTCTGGAAATCCTTGCGGCGTTCCTCCTCCATCTCCGTCCACACATCCTCCCACCACCCAACCTCCTCCTTGTATATCCCATGCATCCACCACGTCTTGAAATGCTGGATCCTGGCGTGCATGTTCATCCGCGCGAGGCGCATCATCTCCGTCCCGTTCGTCTGCATCCCCACAGAGCGCGAGGACAGATGCGCCAGCTCGTCGAAGTGCGCGATCTTGAGCACGCCCTCCTCCGGGGCGGAGAGCATGTCCCACATTTCGCGGCTGCGGCTCTTGATGGCCATCTGCCCGTTGTACGCGTAYGGCAGRCGGACGGCCTCGGCGGCGAAGAACGCGTTGAGGCGCTCCTGCAGGGTCKGCCGCTGCCAGTAGGGCGGCCAGTTCGCGTCCGCGCGSGCGAYGAGCGTTTGGAAGATGTCCATCGASGGGCGCACGGCGAGCACGTTGGARCTCAGTGCGGTCTCGTTCGTCGCGTCGTTCGTCGCGGCGAAACCGAAGGGCAAGGTGAAGAGTTCGTCGAAGCGCCCGCGCACGAGCGAGCCCGAGTCGAGGTAGACTGCGCGCTCGACGCCCTCGTTGGCGAGCGACCAGAGCGCGAGAGGTGCGTGCTGGTCGCGGAAGGGGAAGGTCCGCATGTCCGAGTCGTGCTGGGACTTGAGCGTGCGCGAGGTGATGGCGTGGGGCGTCCAGCCGACCGAGCGTGCGAGGCAGAGGGAATAGGCGGAGACGGAGCCGGGGAAGTACATCATCAGGCGGGTCGGGTCGGGGGTGGGGGAGGACGAGTTGGTGGAGTAGTGCTGTGAGATGGAGTGACCGAGGATGAGCAGGGGGAGAATCTCCGCTCCCTCGCTACCCAGCGAGGTCACGATGGCCGTCGTGTTCAGGCCCGGCTGAGGAACAAGGAGTTCCATGTTGTCCTTCCTGCGTTCGGAGAGAGTAGGTCAGTCGTCGATATCTACACATATGAACAGAGCGACTCACATGATGTGGTAATTATCCAGAGGCGTATTGGACCGGATGTACGTGCATGAGCCACCATAGGAGCGCCTCGAGACGTGCTTCCACTTCACGATTGTCATAACAAGGTTCGCAATGCTAAGGCCGATGATGACGAAGAACACGAGACCCAGGAATATGCGGCGCCTCTTGGCTTTCAGCTTGTCCACGGAAGATGTGGTGGGCAGATATATGGATCCAGAGCCGGAGGCCCATGCTGGGATAAGGCGCGAGCCTGAGAAAACAGGAAGCCATGAACGAGCATGAAACCTAGCCCACCAACCGACCTGTGCAGTCGAAGGAACGAAAGGGTCATATTGAGAGTGAGCAAAGGTAGGGACATCCGAGTTCGTTGACGCTGACGGCTGGGGGGGCTGTTCCACGTCGGGGATGACCGTAGCGGTGTCGTCGACGCCGTCCATTGACAGAAGGGGGTCGTGCTCCCCTTCAGCGACGTTCATGTTATTGAGGGAAATAGTCATGTCTGAAGGCGAGCGCCTCGCGATCCTAGGATGTATTTATACAGGACTCGACTGGGACCCCTGTTACCTCTCTAACGCCTGCCAACCGGGTCCGAGGTGAAAGCTGGTCGACCAGTCCTCCGAGGCTGCGTCCTTCTCAGAATCCGCAGCTACGCTACCCAAATTCAAGTACTCGCCTGATCAATCATCGAGTCTTCCGATGGGCGTATCAGACCGTAACATGGCTACGTATACTTGCTAAGTGCCCAACATCTCATCTATCGTCGAGTCAACTGGGTTTTGTTAGTTGCGGGCCGAAGCCTGCTGAGGATCAGTAGCCATGGTGAGTTCTGGTTCGTATCTGACGAGAAATGCATTGCTTACTTCAAATAGCAACAGCCCAGGACTGTCGATGCTTGCACATTGCCATAATCAAGTCGTAAACACCGCATAGACCTGATCTATCGCATCATTCAGTGGTCAAAACAAGGAAAGAAGTTGCACCGACCGAGTTAGGCAAGTGTTGTTCGTCCACATCTTATAATGACAACCGCCATGCAGCTTCTGAAGGAATTACTACTACCATCTTCGTACGCGCGAGCTTGTGCGCTCTCCGAGTCAGGCTATCTAAACCCCTTCCTCATCTCGTGAAAGCAAGTTGAGCTTGCCTCGCATTCTGACTCGGAGGCTTTGAAAGGATATTGCTGCCTTTTGTCCACGGTGAGTCTATACAACCATTGTTCTTGTTATCGGCTGACCGCCACGATAGTGAATTACAATGGGTTACACCCAAACTGTCCCTGTGCGATGTGCCGCCGAGGAAAGTCATTCATTCCTTCAGAGAGCTCTCGAGGCGTCCTCAATTGATGGAATAGCGGCGCAGATGGACATGTCGCATACTCTAACACGAGGCTATTAAACAGAGGTGCACGCGTGTCGCAGCTCGGTGCCTGGACACGCCTCAACCGAAATGGAACCTAATAGGGCTTTGCTTTGGCCTGGCGGGCATATAAAAGCGGAGTACTCTCCGATTGTCCACTTCTTAACAATGCAACTCCATCCCTCGCAATCCGTCCGCACGACCTCATGCCAGCATGGATGACGCCAAGTCTGGTTGTGGGGGCATTTCAATTGAATCTAGGTTGCAGGAACACTCTGAAGACGAAACGAGGGTTACTCTGACCTATTTCCGCCCTCCGCAGTCGCGCTCACGTTGTCCTCACTCTCGAATGCAGAGGGCCGACGATAAGATCCAAGGCACATCTAGCTTACGCCACGTTATCCCGATATCTGCTTCGAGCCTGCAAAACTCTTTCGCCAAAGACACAGCTTCATCCTACCGGTCTTTAGGCTATCGGGGAGTCGTCGTGAGCGAACTAAAGCCTTCGCCGGATGGATCGCCACGTCGCTCTCGGTCTGTCGTGTCAGATTCCAAGGCTCGAGGCGTTGCGGGGCACCCTTCAACCTCGCGCCACGGCGCCACGTACGCTTCAGACTCTCAAGGCCCCGATATCGTGGCGTCTCACAGGCTTCTACGTCGTCAAAGAGGCATCTTGAGCGAACTGAATGCTTCGTCGGATGGAAGATCGACATATGCCCAGGATGCAGCTGTGACCACGCGACCGCCCGGTGATTCTACTGGAATCCGAAGTCTACGCAGCTCGCATGGACGGGTTCGTCTACCAGTGGCAGCCAAATCTACGCCGGTAAGGACTCGCTACCTTGTTGATGCAACGAACTTATCGGTCATTGGGGTTGATTTGGAGGAAATTTCGGTCGCACTCACATCGCTCACAACGCCCGTCGCCACAGCGCTTCCTGACACCACTTGCGCTGGACCCTCCACTCTAGAACTGCGATCCCATGGTCGAAGTTCGTCACATGTCCAGCTATCCAGAAGTCCACGGCACCGAGCATCATGTCCATCCGCAAGACGTCGTCATCCCCGTCTTTGGTCTATTTCTTCGCCGCCAGCGAAGTGGACCCCATCTCCGAAGCTCACGACGGACGGTCTTGACAAGCCATACTCATATGCTAAGACTAAGGATGCATCAGCGAAGTCGTTGCCACCAGGCTTTCTGGGTCGGAAGCCTAAATGGCCTGCCGTTCGCGTCACGGTCGGTCTTTTGCCGCAACGAGTCAACAGCGACAAGCTGGGTGCCGGCTCGCGAGAATCTGTGGTACCGGAATGGTCACTTGACGATTTTGATGATCCCGGAATCAGACTTGAGGGTAATAAGCAGGCGGAGCCGCCACGATCCTCGTCACGTTTGGTGAGTCGTTCTTGTGTACTGTCTCTGAAGAGTTCCAATATGATCGTTGCCTCCAGGCAGGTATCAAGAGACTTTTCAAAGGGATGGACCGTATGCATCGGCGCTGAACAGCTGGGCCTTGAAGCTCCTAACGGCTCGGAATAGATAGCAACGTATCGCAGTCCCTTTAAGGTACAGTATATTTGGAGTACATGCGCACTTATGCTTATTTTATGTGATGGCCTGGCGTCTGCAAGGGTCCTATTTTATACATCCATGCCATATTTCTGTTCCGAGCGAGATAAACCTCGTTAATCAATTTTATGCAGTGAGACACGGTGTGCCGAGAGTGATCAATCCGTCCCACTTGCTCCTCAAGCTGATTCGAGGATATAAGAGGCTTGTCATAGTTGGTGGCGGTGTCCCAGGTCCCTGCGCCTCATTTCGAGATCGCCGCCATGGATCCAACTGAACTCTTCCCCTCATCCCACGTTTCCGAACGCCTCGCCACCTCGCTGCGGTTTCGAGCACCCAAAGTTATCGAAATCGTCGACATTTGGCTGTCCAATGCACCGCAATCTTCAAGTCATACAACATGCGATGTCCAAATTCTAGCGAAGGATCCCAGCATAGGTGATATATCGTGATTCGCGTCTATCTGGGCGTCAGTTCCGACAGTCTGTGCAACGAGCAGTGCATGCTGCTGTGCACCAGGCCACGAGCTGGCTAGAGCGCTCTCAGGCTATCGGCTTGATCGTATACGCCCACCTTAAAAGGCCTTCAGCGAGTCAACGCTGGTTGCACGTTAACTGAGAACTGGGGATGCGAGGTGCGTGATTCTTTTCGCTAGCAGTGGTACAGTATTCCCTGACATGTAGGCTAGGATTTCCTCGGTTGTTGAGGCCGAAGCAGCCTGTTCGACGTGAAGATACAAAGAGGACTCAGCACGGCTCCGACGTGAGTATATGCCGTCTTCAATTGTCGTTCATTCTCACAATCTTTGCGCTCAGGATGTACGCTTGAGCACCGCAAACGGTTCCTCATCTGCAACCGACTTACCAGAGGATGTCTTACTCCTCATTTTCGATATCGTTCAACAAGACTGGCTGTTACACTGGGCCTCGCGCTCGACATCAAGCCTTGCTGTTCAATGGATGTCCGTGTCCCACGTGTGTCGCCACTGGCGGCACACTGCGCTGAGGTCGGCTCGACTGTGGACGATGGTCACCTCAGTACCGTCGCCGTTGATACCTCTATTCATCCAACGCTCTCAGACTGCCCCACTCCATGCTTCCCTCCAACTATTCGACACACACCACGCGACTGCCGTGCGCCAGATCATCCACATTGCATATCGCCTGTCTTGTCTTTATCTGCGCGGGAGCTCCACCTCAATGCTCGAAGTGCTGCAGACGCCGTCGGGTCCAGCGCCGCTGCTGGATATGCTCATTCTGCTTGCCAGCGAGGACTGCAGAGACTTTGCAGCGACTTCCGATTTTGTGCTTCCCTCAGACTTATTCGCGGGATACGTGCCGCGATTACGTGTTCTTCGCCTCACAGGACTCACTGTGACCCCCGATTCTCCATTCTTTGCCGAGACGTTGACCTGTCTGACGCTCTGCGGCAACGTGAACGAAGTGCGGGTGCCGAAGGTTTCTCTGGCTGCTTTCATTGGCATACTTCTCCGACTGCCGAACCTCACGGATCTCGCAGCCACGGACATCATCTCCCAGGCCGATCCTGGTGGTGCTGCATCACTCGCGATATCGTTGATTGGCGTTCCTCTTGTTGAATTGAACAAGCTAGAGAGACTCGGGTTCAGCACAGCCTTCCCGTCGGTGTGGAAGGCCTTCATCGCTCGCATCAGCGCTCCTAATGTAAGATGCATCCATCTCATCAGTCCAGTAACAACGCCCGCGGAACTCTCGTTCCCATTCTATCCTGTATCGAAAGCATGGCCAAATGCTTCGCCATCTCCCCTCGGTCTATCAATTGTAGGGCAGGAGGGTGATCTGACGATAAACGGATCGCGGAGCTGCTTGTACCATGATACTAGTCCACCGATGGACAGATTGGACTGCGAATGTTTTCCTTACGCGGCTAGCTTACGTCTAGACGCATCGGCCTACGGCCTGCCGCAATTACTCTCCACATTGTGCGCGCCACTGCCCCTCCATGCCATCGAGCATCTCCAAATGTTCTACTACGGGCCCGAGATCGACTGGGTCGCCCTCCTCCAACCCATGACCAACCTCGAATCGCTACATGTCGCTTTCCCTCGCTGGGAACGCTTGCTCCCGGTGCTCAGCACTGGTATCATCGACGACAGCGGGACCTTGCGCATGCTATGCCCGAAATTGCAGAAGCTGTCATTCACGTCTGATATCGACGAGTCGCCTGGCTTGTTCTTCGAGGCCCTAGCGATTGCACTGCAAGTTCGCAAGGCGAACGGCTTGGAGCTAAAAGAGCTCTTTTACAATAGGAAGCCTATCCCGTGTCGGGGTCCGACGGATCTTGTTCGTTTGAGGCAGCGAACGATCTCGTTGCGGAAGAGGATACAGAAGTGGGTCTTTCGTACTCGTATATGCTGCTCATCGTTTTCTGAATGCCTTTCCAGCCGTATCAGCCTTACGTTAATGTGAGATGCTCCGAGGCTCGTAGATGGTCATGGGTTATTGGATTGGCTGACGGTCAACACGCTGGAAGCGGGCGCTCGGGATTGATATGTAATGGTCGGGGTAAGCATGTCTGCGCTTGGCCGCGCATAATACAGCATGCTGGGTGCGTGTTCGTACGTCTTTGTTTTGCCGGCTACTCACCATGCGCCCAGGACATGAACGAGACTCATTTGTATTAACGATTCTGTGACAGAGCTCTCATCTGTGGTTCACATCGACTGGTCCCCGACCTACTGGACTATGATTGCTATCTTCTTAATTTCCTAAAGCGGGACAACGCAAGATTATTTCAATGATGGCATAGGTGCTAACCATGCGGCGCCGACTACACGTGTTAGCAAGTACAAAGGCACGGACGATCGATTAAGCATAGTAAGGGCATAGGACATAATGCAAAAGGCGGTAAAGCAAAAGAAATCAAAGAAATGAAAACTGCGCGAGGGTGTAAGGTACGTGCATACGCGGATGATCTGGCTGAAGACATACAGAGAACAAAGGAGTCCCTTGGCGCGCCAGTCAACCCCCGCTGGTGGCCGCTCGCCGCTCACCACCGATGTTCACCGACGCTATAAAATCCAGCCAATCGCAAGCCATTCCTCCGCCACCACTCAATACTCCTCGGCGTGCCATACTCGCTCCCCATCCCCGTTCCATCCCCTCCATCCATTCCAAGCCTCGTCCCTCGGGAACCTCGACGACGCAACAGACGACGCGGTTCCCGGCCCGCGGAACTCCCTCCCAGCGCTCGCTCCGACCGGCGCGCGGTGGCCTGACGCCTGCGACTCCGCGTGCTGGGGCCCGACCGGCGGCAGCCCCTGCAARCTCGCGAAMARRGTCGCGGGAGTATCGGAGCCTCTCGCCACTGGCGTCCGCCCTCTCCGCGATGACACGCTCTGCGATGACACCGAGGGGCAGGGGGCGCGCATCGAGCGCGGCGTGGTTGGGTTTGGGCCCGCGTGAGCCAGCTCGGGTCTCCCGACAAGGGGCGACGGCGGATTCATGTACCCGAGGCCCTCGAATGGCGACATCTCCCCGCCATTCGGCATCGGAGAATATCCAACCGAGGATGCGGCGGTCGATGGGGCACCGTGCGCTGGAGTCTGGGGCCGCGCTGACGTCGGGAATGGAAGATGAGAGGAATAAGATGCCATGCTGGGCATCCGGGAGAGGGAATGAGGAAGTGTGCGATGGCTCGGCGCACGCGAAGAGGGCGCGGTGCGGACCGTCGACTGTGAGGCCACCGAGGGGACGCGGCCCGACAGAGCGGATGCGGCATACTGCTGCGCCGGCATCATAGTCGGGACTGGTGGGACGACCTCGCTCCTTGTGACGGCATTCCATGGTGGGGCGAGCTGCGGGAGGAACGCGCGTGAGCTGGCACGCGAGCAGGAGGTGAAGAGCCTGGAAATGACGGAGGATTTTTAGGTGTCGACATTGGGGTACATCGCGCCCGTGCGAGGGCGCGGTGGACTGGGCAATGGCGCTCGCGTTGGGGACAAGATATGCCTAGTATGCTCTCATGGTGAGAAGCTGTAACGACGTCGGGATCCGGTAGCAGTAGGATGTTGCTCTTTCTCGAATATTACAGCCCTCTTTATATGCTCAGAAAACCTAGGCACTGACACGCAAGGTGTCTTTGCAGCATGGAATATCCCTTTCAAGCATAAAGGTAGGTACCTTTGTGTTGCCGTGCGGCTACCACGAGCGAGCAAATGTGAAGGCGTCGCGAGGGCTGCGGAGGGCGAGTTGCAACACGTCAATTGGCCATTATCCCTGGAAAAGGTGAACAAACTCAGATGCTTGGCGACGAGGGTACCCAGTGTTTTCTGCAAGCATCGGAGGAGTCGGTGACCATGGATCAGCCTCGGTGGCATGATGGTGAGCCTCGCGTGTTCGGATAGACTGGTGCGCTGATATTCATTGCCCAGCGCATTCAATCGTTTGCGACATACTGCTCGTGTTTCCATTGTATGCATCACGCTGGACGCACTGGGCTGCCTTGTTATTACTACGACACGTTCGAAGTACTACAGCCGCTACGGCGCCTAAGAGGCTATGGGTACACAAAATACGAACAAAATACTTTCCTTCTTCACTGGTGCGATTTGTGATTTTAGGCTACGACATCACCGCCATCCTTGAGATTTTACGACAAGTATGATTGCGTCGTAGGTAAAAGCGAGAAGATTGGCATTCGGATACGCTGACTTACTACTGTACCGGGGTCCGGAGGAGGGTGTTCGGGGCCTTCTCGGAGCAACCCGATAGTAAGTAGCGTTTGCGCGGACACTGGCAGTCGTTGCCGGCGTCCACTGGCAGTAGCTCCTCCTCCTCCTCCTCCATCATCGTTCCAAGTACCAGCATAACTTGTACGCAAAGCTCCACAGAAGACATCTACCCAAAGCACGGCCACCCCGGTACCACTGTTGCTCATCATGCACGATCCGGCACCGTCGACCGGACCACGATTGCGACCATTTTGATCTCTAAAACAAAACAACATACAATGATTTCAAACCTGGCACGGATGCAAGCCATGCGGTAGCGAATGCACGTGTTGGTAGGTACAAAGACATTGTCGATCAAATATAGCAAGGAAAAGGTCACGATACGATTAGACACCTACGTAGGGTGCTAAAGGAGTCAAGGGCGTAAGGTACGTGCATACACGAGGAAAAGGAAGGAAAGAGGCATATCAGGAACAAAGGAGTCCCTTGGCGCACCAGTCCCTCCGCCGGTCATCGTTCACTGACGCTGTGAAACCCGTCCACCCACTCAATACTCCCTCGGCGTGCCGTACTCGCTCCCCGCCCCGGTCCCATACCCGCTATCCTCTTCGCGCTTCGTCCTGCGGGGCCTCGACGAAGCCATGGACGGCGCGGCACCATGCCCATGGAACTGCGACCCCGGATTCACGCTAATCGGCACGCGCTGGCCCGACGCCTGTGATCCCGCGTACTTGGGAACGGGTGGTGGAAGCCCCTGCAGGCTCGCAAACATGGTCGCTGGAGAATCCAGCCCTCGAGCCATAGGCGTCGGCCCTCCTTGCGACGACTGCCCGCTGTGCGAAGACGGCACCGTTTCACAGTGCGCCCGCATCGGCCTCGGCGCGTTCGAACTCGCGTATGCCGGCTGGCCTRCTCTGGAGGCCTGGGCTGCCACAGCCGCCAAGCCCTCCGGCATCGGCGGGTACCCCGCCCAGGACGCCGCGCTCGATGGGRCTCTTGGCCTCGGGACCTGGTGTCTCGAGGAAGCCCGGGAGGATGAAGAAGACGCGATGCTTGGCTGTCGCGACGGGGAGGGATCGCGCGTACGGTGGCTGGAGGCGCGCTGGGAAGCCGCGGGTTGGGCGGATCGAGTGGTTGCAGCGTACCGCTGCGCATCGGTGAGGGCGGGCGGCGGCAACGCGTGATGGCTTCTCTCGTGTCGGGACGATGCGCGGCTTGATGGCGCGATGCTCGACGGCGCGCGTCTCGATTGGCCAAGACTCGACGGAGACTGCGAATACGACCTGGAGGACACAGCCAGGTGCTGCGAAGACGCGGCAGACGACGACGACGCTGCCACGCTGATCATGTGGGAGGTCGACTTTGACGTGCGGAGGCGCGAGTGGGAGTGAGGGCGCGATTCGTGCCGCCTCCGCTCCTTGTGGTCGGACCTCTCGCTGCTCCTACTCTTGCTCCTGCTCCTTTCATCTCTAATGCTCTTCCCCGGCCTACTCCTGCTTCTGCTCCTACCGTCCCTGCTGCTATCGCCGTGCGTTTCGTTGATGTAGACGTTCACAGTAATCTGTGGCGGCGGCTGGACAAGGATGGTTGGCTGGGTTGGCTGGGGATCGTGCCTTTCGGACCTCGAAGTGAGAAATTTTGGCAGGAGAGAGTTCTTGGTCGACATCGCTGACGTTGACGGGATCCGGATGGGATCTTGTTGCTCCCCCGAATGTTACAGGCCTCTTTATATCTTCAGAAGACTTAGGCACCGACGCTCGGCGCGCATCTCGCCATGTGTGGCCTGAGACCTCCCACCAAAGCATAATGATAATGGCGCGTCGCCGCGTGCCACGACCAAAGGTAAAAGCGCCGCTGCTGCCACTGGGTGCCACGCAGTGGGCGAGACACGCGGACGCTGGTGGCTCAAGCGCCTGTGGACAATTACGCTGACAGTGACGCATTGTTCAGAGCTTTGGCTGTGCATACCGATCGTGCACGAGGTCACGGTCGTGCGACGGTAGGCTAAGGCACTGGCACGAGGCTCACACAATAGCGCTAGCCACACCGGTCAAGGTCAAATTCGACAGCCGATAACGACACTGATGGAGCCAGTGTCTGTGGCGCCTCGACTTGTAGAGTACAGTGGTATAGAGTGGACCCACAATGAGCCACAGGTACGCTTGCCTTCAGCAATTGTACACATATTCAGAATTCTAAGACTCGTCTTGTTGCTAGCCATGACTCGGAGGCTCACTGTCCCAGGTCCCCCAGGTTCATTCCCGCATCGAATTCAGAGTCAGTCACCAGTCTCCGACCAAACTTTTCGAGAAGCTCCTGGCCCTAGACCCTCCATGCCAGAGCTGCGATCGAATAGTCCAAGTTCGTCACATGTACGAGTACACCTCCAGCATGCTCGCTCGACGCTGACATCTAGTCCATCTGCTTCTCCATCCAGGGTACGATCCTTAACATTATTTTATACTTGGTCGAGACATGGCGGCCCGGCCAGTAGCAGTCCTGGCTTGCAAACGTACCTGGGTCGATGCAGTCTCTGATCCCGATCCGATGGGCGCGCGGGGAGCTAGAGATCAGGTCTTCAGCTTCAGAGCCCGGCGCATATGTATGCTCGCGATGCGGACTCGGACGTCTCCCGCTGCTCACGCGAGATGAGTATGCTGTCGATACCCCAGTGCCGGTCAAACCTCCGGTGTGTCTTCATCCAATGCACGTGTGCGTGCGCGGCTCACATTACATTACTTGACATGGGCGCGGGTGCGAACGGCTGCTTCATGCATGGCTTTCTGTCGTCGACTCGACTCGGTGTCGCCCTTCAGCTTCAACATTCAATATTCATGGCCAGCTAGACATATCATGATGTATGCACGTCGCACACGTACAGGTCCGAGCACACGCAAGCTGCGAGCTGCCATTGCAAGCTCACTCACAAGCGGTGACCGAGAACGGGGCGACATTGAACATTAATATTGGAATGGCACGCCGTAGAACATGCCCTATCCATTGCGCATATAGAGGCGCGCAGCTGGGCCTCGTATATCCCCATCCCCACTCATCCACTCATCACCCATCCACCTACCTACCTCGACTCCCAAGCCCGACAGCCCAAACATGCTCGCCGCACGCCTTTCGCTTCTTCTCGTTCTTGCGTTCATCCCCGCCCTCGCCCTCGCCGCGCCGGTCCCCGCCCCCGCACTCCCCACAGTGATACACAAGGGCCCACGCCCCATAGGCATTTCTGGCCCCCCGCTCCCTAAGCTCGGGCCCTTCCGCGGTTCTCCCGCCCTTGTGCGTCTTGTTCTCTGGCCGAGTGTCTTTGTGATTTTATGTTTGCTTCGGAATCGGGATAGCCGCGCGAGGACGTCGATCTCAACGACCCGGAGGTTTTAAAGAAGCTCGGTCTGCCTAGGCTGAATTAAGACGGGTAGTGGGATTGGAGCCCCCGTGAGATTGGTATGTGTTAGCAGGCTTTTGGCGATAGACTGAGGGTTGGGCTGACAGTGGATAATTGACCCGCAGCGACCGCCCTTCTTGATGGATTTCTTGATTTCTTGAGGGTGCACCACCCGCCCGCACCGTACCAGTGTTGTGGTACTTACTCGGCTCAGGTTCTCGAATTTGCCTTTGCCTTCGCCTTGGCCGCTCTTTGACATTTGAACCTCGGTCGTTTCCGTTTGCTTGTCCGCTCGCTCGTTCATTCGTTTGTTTGTTTGTTCGTTCGTTCGGTCATTCATCCGTTCGTTCGTTCATTCGTTCGTTTATTCCCTTTATACATCCCCCGAAACCGTGACATCGCGATGATCGGGATCGGCTTGCACTAACTGATATAATGCAAGTGTCTTCCGAGTCGAGTTATGCCAGTGACCAAGCTTCAAGCAGGACCAGGGACTCCGGCATCTTTTCATCCCCAGCTTCAGTCTTTAGTCTTTCATCTTCAGTCGTCGGTCATCATGCTCCCTGAGATCTAGCTATAGTAGCAGACGGCGACCGTCACGGTACCAGTGGCGTTTGGCCTCCGAGTCTATGCGCCGCTCGCCCATGCGTCACTCAAGTTCAAGACGGCGGCACAAGTTGAAGCTCGAAGTACTGCACGGTACTGAGTACGTATACTGGGTATTCGAGTCGGAGCACTAGTACTGCGGCGGCCTCGAGTGTTATATGCCTCCACTAGTACTCTAGCGCTGCGTTCGAATTCGGCTGTTAGAATCCATACGGAGCCGTCCATGCATATGTATAACGATCCGACACCGCTCAGAGCTCGTTATAAGTATTTCACTCGTATCCCCTCTTCTTCGACATCCCTCCGGATCTAGCAGCGTCCCGCGGCCTCAGGCTCCCATTCCTACACACCCACACACTCACAGTGCACACACATACAGTATCGCAATGCCCACCGCACGCCTCTCGGTCCTGCTCGCCCTCGCCGCAGCCCTGAGTTCAAGCCTCGCGCTCGCAGCGTCGCCTGCGCCTGTGCCTGCGCTCTCCCGGCTGGCCGGGTCGGACACTCAGGCTGGCACGGACCGCTAAGGTCGTGCTCCTCCACCGGTAGCGGACTACAAGCTCTCTGCGCGCGATGATCACGATGCCAATTGTCGCCGAGTCTCTGTGCGTATCCGTCTCTGTTGACCCCTCCCTCCCCCTCCCCCTCCCCCCCTGCTTCAAGTTGCGGCTCCCTTAGACTCACCGGTTCGCTTTGGCTTTGGCTTTGGACAGGCGCGCCAGGAGCCCGTGGGTGTGGAGGGCGTCGCTGGGTATGCGGATCGTCTCGTCTGCCGGGCCGGCCGCAGATGATGTGATTCCCAGCTGCAGCTCAGAACCAAACGCGTGCGGCGTGCCATGATGGCAATGGTGGCGGGGGCTCGAGCCTGTTGGCACATAACGCTGTAGGTGAGTCCTGTCTGTTGTTTGAAATTTGAATCCCATGTCTTGTGTCTGTGCTCATGGTGAGTTTCCAGTAGGTGTTCGCTGCCAGTGGGTGGTAGGTGCAGCGGCGGAGTTGTGAGGCGGACGCGGGACTCTGGAGTCCGTTCGAATCGAATCATAGATTGCTGAACCTTAGGCCTGACGCTCCTTACACATATACATATCCATTCTATTTATTTGTGATAAATACGCCTCTTTCAAGCTCGCATGTAGAGCTCGGGAGCTTTGAGTGTAAAAGTCGATTCCCGACTGTCGGAGAGAGAAGGGCTTCTGAGATTGGATGCAGCAACTCCGAGTCTGGGCAAGAACTGATATTGTTTGCTACAACTGCGTTACAAGCTGGCTGCATGGAATATAGTACACATTCTGACGACTATAGTTACGACCTGGCTTTTCGGGAGTCGGGAACTGGCGTGTCAGCGTCGCTACGATACTGTGTATAGTCTGTAGTCTCGGAGGCTTTGACGCGGCGCTTGCCAGGCGCGCGCCAATGTGTCGAGTCATCACGTGTGTTGCGGTCGTGAACAGAAGTTCAACCTCAGAGGTCTGACCTCTTACCATTAACCACAAGCTTAAGTGCCCCGGCCGCATCTAAAAAGGTGATAGCATTGTGCGTTTTATTGCTTTGATTCATCTCGGAGACACTTTGAACCTTGGCCACTTACCGACACGCTACCATATCCGATCATTCAGCTGCGCCATTGTCCCCTCGGGCCACAACGCAGCCTCACCCTCCACACGTTCCACACTCGCGTGGCAGCGTCAAAAAGACACAGCGCCCACTGTCTCTCGTCTGGGCTTGAAATTATCTCATATTGTTCCCGGCCACATCGATTGAACAAAGCAGGCCGGGTATATAACTGCCCTCGCCTTCCTTCCGTACGTCCTCGCCCTCCTTCACCATGTCTCCCGCCTCTGATAATGCAGTCCCTCCGCTCCATGACTATTGTAGTACTATCCCCCAAACGCCCAACTCAAAGCGGGCAAGTTCCGTCATCAGGTCGGTCATAAATGTCGTAGCCGTGAGTGTTCACGAGCTCACATGTTCTTCCAGCGACACGCCGCGTTCCATTCGAACTGAGCCAAAGAAGAACGTACCATACGAGCGACAAGACGTCTGTAAGGAGATGGACGAAGAGATCGTCACGGTTCCCCACGCATCGTTTCTCCGCGACTACGCACCCTGGCACCCCTCCGATGATGCTGTCAAAGTCTGCCTCGACAAACTCGTGAAGACAAAGCTCGTCACGAAAGACCGTTGCCACTTTACTGGATTCCAGAAGGCGAAGCCGAACGATCGCTTCAAATCCGAAATTGCTGCCTACAAGTTCATCACGAGCATCTGCGACGCTATCGCCAAGGCGGATGTACCACATCGGGCGCCTCGATTCAAGATGGAGCAGAAGCCACGTAGCAGGACCGCCTCGGAGACGCCTGGGTCATCGCACGAGATCGATGGATATTTCAGGCCGCTCAAGTCGACCGTGCCCGATGCGGTCGAATCGGAGTCGAAGGACACACCCACAGCGGACAGCGCTGCGAATTGCGAGTGGAAGTTGCATTCGGGTCCCGAGCCGACTGTCGACGTATGCTTCGCGTTGTTTTTTCCATGACTGTCGGGATACTGATGGCTCTTCTTCAGAACTACAGGAAAGCCGTCAGTGCGGCCGTCCACGTCATGAACGACGACGTGAGGCGCATGTTTACCTACAGCGTACGTCCTCCCTCGTGCCGCCCGATTTCAACGACGTATCTGACCATCTCCCTTCAGATAACGATCGAGAACGAGCGAATGAGCCTGTGGTACTGGTCCCGCTCTCACTCCGCGAAATCAGACTGGTTTGACTTCACTAAGGTCAGTTCGCTCACCACCTTCGTTCATTCTGTAGTATTCTGATGTGCCACAGGACATCCGTACCACCGTGCGCGCGCTTGCGTCGTTCATCTTCGCGAAGATGGACGAGATCGGCTACGATCCAACCATCCAACGGCGTCTCGACATCGACGGCAACAAGCGCGAGTTATGTCTTGTATTCGAAGTCCAAGATCAGGAGAAGGACAAGAAACGCTACTTCAAGACGCTGCACTCCGTCGCTGAGCACCTGAGCCTCCGTGTCACGGGACGATTGACACGTGTCTTCAAGGTGATCGAAGTCGGCAGCTTCGACGATCTGGCTCCAATCCCATGTGCGAAGCCCCAGATCCTGAAGTACGTATGGCTAGATGCGGAGGCGAAGACAGAGAGGGAAATCCAGAACAAGATTTTCGAGGATCTGGACAAGTTCGCCACGAAAGTCAAAGACTGGGATGAAGGCAGAAGTCAGTTACCTGCTGAGTTCACCAAGGTTTCCCCGGAGGAACAAGAGATGCTCCGCACAGCTGTGTGCAAGCGAGAAGATTACAAGCGCCACTTCTTGACCATCGACTGCGACCAGCAAGGCTTCCAATCAAAGCCGGTCTCACCAGATGCGAAAAGCATAGACGGCATCTTCACTCGTGTCTCCCCCACAACGGTCTCTGCTTCTCTCCCATACGCCGACTCATCGCGATCGCACATGACGTCTGCTACGTCGTCTCAGCAACCCGAAGATAAAGGGACACGTCAACCTCGGGACTATGTACCGAAGCGACAGTATCGAGTGGTGTTCAATGAGGTGTGCGAGGCTCTGCAGAACGTGCGGGAGCTCAAGACGGTGATCAGAGGCATCCAAGACTGTCTGACAGGTAATGGTTTCATTATTTCCTCGCTTACTGTGCCAATTCTGATGCCTTCTGTGCAGGTCTTCAACTCATGTTCCTCGCCGGCTGGGTCCATCGGGATATCAGCGGAGGAAACATGCTATGGTTCTCGGAAGCAGAGATGCAAGGCCGAGGGATCCTGAGCGATCTGGAGTACGCGAAGAAGTTCGATCCGAATGGCCAGGGGAGCGCGGACCCAAAGACGGTACGTGTCCTCTCTTTTTCGTAATCAGACGTGACTGACCTCGCAGGATACTCAGGGCACGCCATTCTTCATGCCTATCGAGATCCAACGTCAGGGTCACATCTACCGGCCGAGGAAGGCAGTGGAACTCGAGGAGCTTCCCTCGCGCAGCACAATCGAGCAGAGCAAATCTCCCCGCATGATCCACAACTTCGAGCACGACCTCGAATCGTTATTCTGGGTCCTTCTCTGGACTATCACCGTTCGTGCTGGCAACGAGAGTACACGGCGGCACGTTGCCCGAATCTTTCAACAAGATTCTCACTGCAGTCGAGAACGCGAAGAGGTGATCACTGCCGGAAACGAACTCGTCGGGGAGCTGGAAGAACTCGTGCCTCAAGAGCTGAAAGAATTTTTGGGAACCATAGATGTGTTCAGCTACGTCCTCATGAATGGTTATCTCACGAGAGAGTTCAAACTCGGAGACCTGTCGACATATTCACGACTGTACGGCTTCGTTCGCAAATTGGTCTCTGAGTGTCTCGGAGTCGCCGAGCGCCTCGACATACCGCTTTTACCCCTGGGCTTGTCACGCCAGGACACGCAAGTAAAGGAGGTGCACGCTTTGGCCCCCCAGACGCGCAAAAAGGACGCGCGCGTCTACCAAGGCCGACGCTGGAAGCGTATCCCGCAAATCCCAGCGCATCGCGAAGAATGCAAAGTCGGCGAGTGGTCGGAAGAGCGGGTAAGCGCGGCGTCGTCGATCTGGACTTGCATGACCACCTTTTCCTTCGCGCTTTGCTACTCATGTATTTACTGCTTTCATTCTCTGTACTGATACCATTGCGCCGCTATATTATTGCGTTCACATCGTGGACTGCCTAGCAAGATGATGGAATAGGAAACTGTCAATGTCCTTGTAATCATCAGGATACAACGTCACGGTCTTCTACTAAGTACGCAGGTATGATCGACAAGCCTCAGTGGAAATTCACTTCCTGCCGAGGCTTTGAAGCGATATTTCAACAGCGACGGCTTGCCCGCAAAGTATCTCCTCCCAAGATACAGTGACTTGCATAAAGATCTGACGGTCGTGCCGTAGATTTCTTTGTTTGTAGTAGCCAAACATTTCCGGAAAAGGAAGGAGATGATGCAGATGCACGTGTTTGTTTGTGTACGAACGCGCGCAGGGTCAGCGCTTCAGCGACCACCCGTAAGCATCTGTAAAGTAGCGTAATTGCAAATACGGTGGGCGGCCTTTTCGCTCGGAAGACGGCCTCCCATTGGACGAGAAAGTGCTGAACTACCTGAAAAGGCAGGTAATGTGCGATCGAAAAGGGCTCAGTATGAGTTGCTCATACCTGCTCATACCTGCTCATAGCAAAACGGATTTCCTGATGAGGATTCCCCCCTCAAGCCTTAGCCCGCTCTGACGAAAACGACTGACGCAATGACGATCTAAATCTCGCGCCCTAATCGATAATCTGCCATACGCGAGCTCTTGCTATAGATGTGAGAGCTTGTCTGGCAGTCTGTGCCGCTCCGCGCTTGCCAACATTAGCGTACGCGTATCCGTTGGCGGCTGCACACTGGCACGCGAGATATGTCGTCGACAACTACGGCCCCGGGTCACTGCCAGTGTCGGTCTCGAGCTTTCGCTGGCAAGATCGCCGCTCTCCGGTGTGTACATGTCTTCCTCCAATGCATGTATGCGTGCACCGCGCGGGGGCTCACATCAAGTGCATTACTGCGTCGACACAGGCGTGGGTACGAACAGCTGCTTGATGCGTGGCCCGCTGTCGTCTCGTCTCCTCGACTCGACTCGGTGTCGCCCATCGATATTCAATGCTCGCGGCCAGTCACGGTCAAACACCATGATGTATGCACGTCGCACGCGTACGGGTGTGTTCAAGCTACATTCATGACGAGCGGCGAGGCGACGTAGAACATCAGTATTGGATATTGGCATGGGACGCTGCACGTCGCGGGATGGTCCGAGCCACCAGTCATAGCATGCATGCCGCGGTGAGCCTGTCGACGTCCTTGCGCGTATAAAGGTGCGCAGCTGGGCGTCGTATCCCCATTCCCACTCATTTTCACATCCACTCATTACCCATCCACCCACCTGCCGCGACTCTCGAGCCCAACAGCCCAAACATGTTCTCCGCACGCCTCTCGTTCCTCCTCGCTCTCGCGCTCGGCTCCGCCCTCGCGCTCGCTGCGCCGGCCCCCGCGCCCGTACTCCGCACAGTGGACTACAGGCGTGCGCTCCCCACCAGGATTTCTGCTCCCCCGATCCATGCGCCCCAGCTCATTGTACGTCTTGTTCCCCTCGCCCTGCAGCCTCTGGGGATAGGTTGCATGCGCCATTCGGTGTCGAGTGCTGCGTGCTGCGTGCTGCGTGCTGAGTATCTATTCGGAATAGGCACGCGAGGACGTCGATCTTAATGACCCGGAGGTCTTGAAGAAGCTCGGTCTGCCTCGGCTTAACTAAGACAGGTAGTGTGCTTGGAGCATCGGGCACTGGGAGCCCCGTGATATTGGTACGTGTTGTCAGGCTTTTGGTGATAGGCTTAGGCTTGGGCTGATAGTGGATGATTGCCAACCAACAGCGATCGTCTTCCTGGATGGATTTCTTGGTTTCTTGAGGGCGCGACACCCGCCCGCACCGTACCAGTATTGTGATACTTCCTCGGCTCAGGTTCTCGAATTTTGCCTTTGCCGTTGCCTTTGCCGCTCTTTGAATTTTGAACCTCGGTCGTTTCCGTTCGCTCGTTTGCTCGTTCGTCTGTCCTTCTTCCCGTGATACAAATACCTGGCATCAGGGCCGTGATTCATTCATCCATTCGTTCCCTTTCTACATCCCCTGAAACCATGACGTCGCGATAATCGGGATCGGCTTGTACTAACTGATATAATGCAAGTATCTTCGAGTCATGCCAGCGAGTTTGGCGTCTTTCCACTCCAAGCTCTATGCAGCATAGCCTGAGTAGTAAGTACGTCGCTGGCAACTCACCACGGCCATGGCCAGTAGAGCCTGTGTTTTTCCCCGGTCTCTGTCTCCCACTGACCGATTACTGGCAGATCTAAACGTACAGCAACGGCATTCATGCGCAGCTCTGGGTCGCTACTCCGACTCGTCACTCAAGGCGGCGGCACAAGTACCTACTCTACTAGGCACAGTATAATATTGAGTACTCGAGTCGGGTTCAATATTGCGGCGGCTCCCTACTAGTAACTCAGTGAGTGAGTGAGCATGCTGTGTTCGAATTCGGCTGTTGGAATCCACCCCAAACCGTCCATGCATAATATAAAGATCCGGCATCCAGCATCGCTCAGCCTGAGAGCTCGCTCGTCTCCCCTTTTCTCCGCGATCGACGTATACGTACCTGCAGCGCTAGCTGGGTCCCGGCCGCGGCCTCCCATTCCTACACACCCACACACAGACATCGCAATGGCCACCGTGCGCCTCTCGGTCCGAGTCACGGTCCTGCTCGCCCTCGTCATGGTACTAGTCCTGAGTTCAAGCCTCGCACTCGGCGCAGCATCGTCTGCACTCTCCCGGCTGCCAGTGGCCGCGTCGGACACTGGCACGGACCGCTACGGCCGTCACGGTATTCCCCCACCGGTAGCGGACTACAAGCGGCGGTCTCAGTCTCTCTCTGTATCTGCGCACGATGATCGCGATGCCAATTGTCGCCGAGTCTCTGTGCGTCTCCGTCTCTGTTGAACCCCCCCCTCCCCGCTTCAAGTTGCGGCTCTCTCACCGGTTGGCTTTGGCTTTGGCTTTGGACAGGCGCGCCAGGCCTTGGAGCCTGTGGGTGTGGAGGGCGTCGCCGGGTATGTGGATCGTCTGCCGGGCCAGCCGCAGATGATGTGATTCCCAGATCGCACCCGAACGCGCGCGGCGTGGGTGGCGGGACTCGGAGCTCGAGCCTGTTGGCATATATCGCTGTAGGTGAGTCCTGCCTGTTGTCCAAACAAATGCGATGCCTTGTGGCTGTGCTCATGGTGAGTTTCCAGTATGTTTGGCGCTGCCAGTGGGTGGTTGGTGCTTGAGTACTGAGTGGGTGCAGTGGCGTGCCACTGGGACTGGTTGTAAGTTGTGAGGCGGACGCGGGACTCTGGAGCTCCGAGTCCGTTTGGATCATCGATTGTTGAACCTTAGGCGTGACGCACCTTACACATATACATATTCATTCTATTCTTCTTCTTTCAAGCTCGGTGCGTGGAGCTCGGGAGCTTTGAGCGTAAAGTCGATCTATGTTTGTCCGTAGCCAACCGGCCGGGTCGAGCATTTACACTTGTTTGTTCGTGTACGAATGCACGCAGGGGCATCCGAGTCAGTGACCACCCGTATTTCCCCCGCTCGTCGCCGCCGTCAGCGCCAGCCGTCACGGTGACCATCCATGCGCTCCAACGCATCCGAGGGCGTTCATACATGCCTCAAGCTCCAGCCCGCTCTGACGAAACCGATTGACGCAATGACCACTCTTACTAGTACATCTCGGGCCCTAATCCGCCAGACTCCTCCCCCCAGTGCCAGAGTCCGCCGATCTACAGCTGGCGCCACGTACCAGCTCTTGCTATAGACCCATATGCGCCCAGAAGCACGCAGGGTGACTAGACTGGACTGGCGACAGCTGCGGGTGCATGAGCATGGTGGCGACATCGACTCAGTCCGAGTCAGGGCGCAATCTAACTCGGAGTTTGTTTGCTTGCGGGCTGTCGATCGAGGAATATTGGTGCGTGAGGATCTTCATGCCTTCTGAGCGTCGGGTGCTTCTCGGCGGTCGTCCAACGTCTGTTACGCGAGCGACGTTGATTGCGCTCCACGATGCGTCCCGATCGGGCAGGCGTCCTTCCTACTCTGTTCGCGAGCGGGAGGGTTGGAATGCACCGGACGCGGGTTCCCACTCTTCGCGACTTTGCTGGTGCTTATATGCGTCCTTCTGCGAACGAGTGAGTGGGACGATATGCAGGTCGCGCCGAGGCGGAGAGCGACCGACGTGGGCGGAGGATCGCACCACCGCTCCTGCCTTCGCTAGTTGGTGATACGTACGGCGTGTCGATAGCTGCTGTCCTTCCATCCTCCTCTTCTGCACGCTCCACTTGGTCGGCCACCTCGGACCCCACGCGGCGCATACAGCTCAAGTATAAGAGCACACCCTGGCCGTGGCCCTTAGTGACTAGTCGCCCAACGGACATCTGTGCGCACTCCGTCCTTCCTCTCTTTCAACAAATCTTCTCCCCCCACTCTCTTTACGCGTTACATATCAACGATGTTCTCATCGCACCTCGCCTCCCTCCTCACCCTCGCCCTCCTCGCAGCGCGCATCGCCGCCGCGCCCCTCCCTTTCCCCACCCCCGCGCCTACCCCCGCGCCTGGCTCAGCAGACGCGCCCCTCGTCGCAGCGAGCGTGTCCGCATCCGCGCACGTCAATGTTGATCTTGGGCCTATTCTCGGTGGCGGGCCGGTGAGTCTTGCTGTCCCTCACATGCGTGTTTGAGTTCTCATTGAGCATATGCGTCGCGCGCAGGGTAAGCCTCCCGGCTACGGCCCTGGACACAGCTCCGGCTCTGGATCGGGTCATGATGGAGACGATGGTGAGGACTGCGACGAGCCTGGTGAGGGCGAGGGCGAGGGCGAGGGCGAGGGCGAGGGCGGGAATCCTGGTCAGGGCAGCGGCGGGAGCGGTAATGGGAGCGGTGGCTCTCCCGGACAGGGGAGCGGTGGCCAGCCTGGACAGGGTAGCAGCGGTAATGGCCAGAGCGGTAGCGGCTCGCAAGGCACCGGTGCGGGTTCCTCCGGCCAAGGCAGCGGTGGTTCCCCCGGCCAAGGCAGCAGTGGAAACGGCCAGAACGGAAGCGGCTCGCAGGGCGGCTCTGGTTCGGGCTCGCAGACTGGAAGCGGCTCGCAGGGCTCTGGCGGGGAGCCTCCCTGCGATGACAACGACGACGACGATGGCAAGAACGACACTGTCATTGGAGCGGTCGACCGTCTCGTGCAAGGCCTTGGCTTGAAGGGAGTGTAATCGCTCATGCACATGTGGTATGTTTGATGTCTTGTTTCGAGTTGGCGGTGCTGATTTCTGGAGACACAGGCGGTCAATATT
>SEOQ01000295.1:0-30469 GCA_004679275.1 Dentipellis fragilis
GGAGGGTGGAAGCCGAATGGCCACACGTTGCTACTCAGATTCCGCAGCACCTTGCTTCATTCCACCACCATCCTCCCTTTGCCTCCGTACCCTCACCGTCCTATAAAACAATCCTCGTCCCGGTCCATCCTCAAAGATGTCATCCACCGACAGCAGCAACTCCCCCTACTCCTTCGAGGAGGCATTCGACGCCAGTCTCGATAAATACTTCCCAACCGCCGATTTCGCCTTCCCCACTGCTGAGGCAGTCCCTCGTCCAACAGCCGATTCCTTCGATCTCGACCTCGACGCCTACTTGTCTACTGTCCCGGAGTTCACCTTCCAAGAGCGAGTCCCTCCCCCCGACCCTTACGTCCTCAGGGCAGACATAATCGGGCCTCCGTCTGCCATCACTGCCTCGTCAGAGTCTCTGTACGAGGCCAACACCACCTACTCTTTCAACGAGTACTCAGTCTACGACCAAGCCCTATCGACCTACCAACCGTCCGCATACTCGCTGGACATGGAGTTCGCCCGCCTCTCGTCCGCCTCCGACTACGGGGTGGCGGAGGTTATAGACCCCCGTGGCTACTCGGGAAGCGCCCAATACGATCCATCATCGTTTGGCGCCCTACCCCCGTCGCCTCCGACATCGCCTCCGACGCGCGCTATGCCCCGTGCGCACTCCGACTACAGCCCCGTCGGCGCTATGCGCCTGTCGGTCGCCGGAGCGTCTGTCGTCCCTCAGCGCGTCTCCGTCCCGTCGCAGGCGGTCATGTCTCTGCCCGACAACGTAGAGACGGAGTCTAACGACGGGCGCCGCAAACACAAGTGCCCCAGCTGCTTCCGATGTGCGTGGTTTCAGTATTTATCTGTTTCATCGTTTCTGACTTCGCTCCAGCGTTCGCGCGGGCGTATAATTTGAAGACACATATGGACACCCACGACCCGGGACGCCCCAAGGGTCATGTTTGCCCCCACGCCAGCTGCAGGCGGGCGTTCTCCCGGAAGCACGATCTTCAGCGCCATCGCGCCGCGATCCACCGGGACTCCTCGTCCGCCGCCTCCGTGACGTCGTCGAGGCAGTCCGCCATTGGCGTGGAGCGGGGCGAGCGCCATCGCTGCGCTGACTGTGGGCTGAGCACCGTCGGAAGGGAAGTGGGCTGTGGCTGCCGCGACGTGAAGTAGATCATTATCTCGAATTTTAGCATCAATTCAGTCTCCGTAAGTCTCTTAATTACGTTTTGACGCCAGCTTTCGTTGTTTACCGTTTATTATCAGATCGTTTGGACTGCTCTGCTGCCCGTCCTGCCGCCTCGTTCGAGTGGCCGTGCATCGTGCACATGGTCGCCGCGAAGGCTGTTTACTGTCGGTATGGCTGTAGTTGGTCGTGCCCCCCATTTCTTCGTGTCCGTATCCTTTCTCTGCCTGTGGTCTGTGGCCTTGGATATTTACTCGCCGCGTCGTTTTGATTATGCGTCCTATGCCCACTCATGCCTTTCTTTATGCCTTCCTATGCTGATTCTTCTCCCCTTCTGCGTCTTTTTCCTTCCCCGTTCCCTAGTCGATAATATCTTGGACCCGAAATCTCTCGTGTACGATATACGAAGTTTAGAATGGAGTGTCTCGTTGGAACATTTTGTCCCTTTAAGTCGCTGGAATCGCGCGCAAGGATCAGGCTGAAGGAACACAGCCGCTGACGCGAGCGTTAGTGGCCTCATGCGCGCTAACAGCAGAGGAAAGCGGGTAGACGCGCTTGTCGTTGCTTGAACCAGCGGCGCACTTGAATATGAAGTTCTCATTGATGCCGACTGGAGCACGGCGAGCCGTGAGGGTGGCCAAGTAATGATAGCATGACATGAAGCCGTCGTCTTGCCCGGATCGCTCAAAAGGACCTGATCCACCAGCCTTAGGCTCCGCCTAGAAGAACGAGCTGTCCAGCCGAGAAGTGGACTGTCTCCGACGCGCTGACAGGTCAGCGAATCCTCACAGATCTGGGCGAGTAATTTGACTGTCATGGTGATACGTGGACGTCTGGAAAATTAGCAGCGGCGCAAAGGCGCACAAACCACTGAAGCCAAACTGTACAGTACTTACTGAGGACTTGACTCGGAGTAAGTACTGAGCTCGATGCACGCGATCTCGAAATGTCGAGGAGGGAATCGTGCGCCCCCGTTTCGGCACGCTTTACGTCATACGCGTCAACCGCGCTGCTCATGATGCCTCGATTTGGGCCCACCTAGTATCGTCTACGCGACCACCCGCAACTGCTCTGGACAAGGCAGCAAGTATCATTGCCCCTTGGGAATTACAGATACAGACCTTTTTATTTACTCGGTGAGTCCAAAGACTATTTTTCCCAGAGGAGGGCTCGGGTTTACTAGTAGTTCTGCCAGCAATTGATTGTGCAGGTGAACGGACGATTCGCAAGCGGCTGGTGTCGGTGACGTCTTGACCACCCGGACGTAGCGGGCCACAATTAGCTCATCGAATGAGGGCGGATTTCCGCAAATGGGGTCCGACGGACGCAATGCGCTCACGCTGACGTCGAGCTCGCATTCCAATCGTCGATGCCCATCTCCACGCATATAAAGCCTCCCATGCACCCTGCGTCCCCGCTCGCCTTTCCCCCTCCCTGTTCTCACCACTATGTCTTCCGTCACCGATGCTATCAAAAGCGCTATCTCTGGGTCCACCGGCACCGCTAAGGACGCGGACCTCAAACGTGACGTTGTCGACGTTAACGAAAGCCCCAACTATCTCACAACCGATAATGGTGTCAAGGTTTCTGACACTGATAATTGGTAAGTAGCTTGCTTCCCTCCCTATTTCGCAATATCTCAACTCGACTTTTTGGGCAGGCTCAGAGTTGTGAACCCAGATGGCAAGTCTGTTGGCCCCAGCCTTCTGGAGGATCAACTCGCGCGCGAGAAAATCACTCACTTCGACCATGAGCGTATTCCTGAGCGCGTTGTGCATGCTCGAGGCACTGGCGCGTTTGGTTATTTCAAAGTCTACGACGATCGCGCCTCAAAGTATACTTCCGCGCCTGTCTTGACGGATCCTTTCCGGACGACTCCCGTCTTTGTGCGCTTCAGTACCGTGCAAGGATCTCGCGGAAGCGCTGTAAGTGACGATTGTTCGATGCACGTCTGTATATCATTCATCCTGAGTGTAGGACACGGTTCGCGACGTGCGAGGTTTTGCCGTCAAATTCTACACCGATGAAGGTAACTGGGATATCGTCGGCAATGATATTCCGGTCTTTTTCATTCAGGATGCCGTCAAGTTCCCCGATGTAATTCATGCAGTGAAGCCTGAGCCCAACAACGAAGTCCCGCAAGGACAGAGCGCTCATAACAATTTCTGGGACTTCGCTGGTTTGCAACCCGAATGTATGCGTTCAATCTTCCTTCTTTTCCACGGCTGATCGTACTAATCATATCTCAGCGGCTCATATGGTCATGTGGGTCATGTCCGACCGTGGCGTACCTCGCTCGTACCGCATGATGCAGGGCTTTGGGGTGAACACCTTCACTCTGTACAAGCCGGATGGCGAGCTGTACTTTGTCAAGTTTCATTGGATCCCCACGTTGGGCGTTCACAGTCTTATGTGGGACGAAGCCTTGAAAATCAACGGTCAGGATCCTGGTAAGCGAGCCGATTGTACATTGAGAGCTTCTGCCTGATATGTTGGCGCCTAGATTTCCACCGCAAGGACCTTTACGAGGCCATCGAGAATGGTGCTTATCCCAAATGGAAGTTCTGCGTCCAAGTCATCCCACAGTCCAGGGAACATGACTTCGACTTCGACATCCTGGACGCCACCAAGATCTGGCCTCAAGAGCTCGTGCCGTTGGAGGAGATTGGCGAGATGGTTTTGGATCGCGCTCCTCAAGAATTCTTCAACGAAGTCGAGCAGTCTGCATTCTGCACCTCGCATGTGGTGCCGGGAATCGGATTCAGCGATGATCCGCTTTTGCAAGGCCGGAACTTCTCTTATTTCGACACTCAGATTTCGCGCCTCGGCGTCAACTGGGAGGAGGTGCGTACGCGTTCTTTGTTGATTTGGAGTGATCTCTNTTTTTTTTTGGTTACTTGGTAGCTCCCGGTCAATCGTCCTGTCTGCCCCGTTATGAATCACCAGCGCGATGGCAAAATGAGACATCGTATTCACCCCGGGTCTACCAATTATTGGCCTAATCGTAAAGAAGTTTTCCCCCCCGTTCCCGTAAGCGAGGGTGGTTATTGGAGGTAAGTCGATTTGGTGTATACGCGAGGACCATCTGACCTCGACCGATAGCTATCCAATGAAAGTTGAAGGGATCAAGGCGCGCATGCGGGGACCGAAATTTCAGGAGCATTTCGCTCAGGCTCAGCTGTTTTTTAACTCTCTTAATCCCGTCGAGAAGCAGCACTTGATCGCTGCTATCTCATTCGAACTCGACCACTGCGACGACCCCGTTGTATACAAGCAGTACACGAAGATCCTCAACAATGTCGACTTTGACCTAGCGAAGCAAGTCGCTATCAAGGTTGGTGGTGTCGTTCCTGAGCTTCCGGGACGCGACAACGACGGCAAGAAGAGCAAGTATCTATCTCAGCAGTACTACGCTCCCAAGATTCCCACCATCGAAAGTCGTCGTATCGCCATCTTGGTCGCGGACGGCTTTGACCTGGGCGAAGTTCAGGCGGTCCGTGCCCTACTGGCAAGTGCAAAGGCTTTGACTTTTGTCATCGGACCCCGCCGTGGAGAAGTCTTTCCCGCTGGCGTCCCCCACGAGAAGGGCAAAGGTTTCTTCGTGGACCATCATTACGAAGGACAACGCTCGACGCTGTTCGACGCCGTCTATATCCCATCCGGAAAACACGCCGTCGAATTGGCGAGCAACGGACGCGTCATCCACTATGTCAGAGAAGCCTTTGGTCATTGTAAGGCTATAGGCGCTGTGGGAGAAGGTCCGCTTCCTTCCTTCAAATTTAGCGTATTCTAGCTGATTGTTTGTTCGACGCAGCCGTCCCATTCTTGCGAGACGTCGTCCATCTGCCTGGAGTCCAGTTCCAGCCTGACCCGAACAGCGACGCCGTCGTATCCTCCTATGGTGTTGTGACGAGTGGTTCATACGGGCCGAGGTCGGCAGCTACTGACGTCCTGAAGATTGGTCCTGGCAAGAAGGGTTTCGTCTCCAACTTCGCCTACATTATAAGCCAGCATCGGTGCTTCCAGCGCGAGTTGGATGGGTTGACGGCGAAGGTCGCGTTTTAAAGGAAAAGGTCGGGTTGAGTTCGTTGCGTGTAGCTTTGCTCGTTTGTCCCTGTACAACGCACTTGTAAAGTATGTCGATCCCGGATTTCAACTGCTCTCTGTAATAAGTAATCACCTGTGTACCCAAATACTGTTTTTTTTGTGGGTCATGAACGATACGCCTTTTGACTGTCACCCGTCACTGCGTTACCTACAGCCTAGCATCCTGCTCCTCGTGGATGCTTCCTGGTGCCATAGCCTCGCCTGTGTGGATGTTTCCACCATCGGAAATGTACCTTATTACTTACCTATTCTTCAACAAATTGCTGTTGTCTTCAAAATCCGTTGAGATTCTCGATCGCAACGAAAAAAGAAAAGTCTTGTCCGTGTGCCGGTAACAGGAAGATTAGGAAAATATGAAGCCAAAATGATCCGCGGCAAGCTCGAACGCAGGGGGTCGCACAACGTTAGTGAGCGCATAACCATTGGCCGGTGGCTATATTCCAGTCAGGGGCATCACTAGAGAGACCTAATCTTCCGACTGAGCTGGACAGGAGCTTAGCAGGGCCCAACTATGTAATATGATGTCGTTACCGCAATTTCGCCCCTCCCCATCCTTCGTTAACGGTGCTTCACCAGGGATGGCATAGCGTTCCAATTGTAAAATGTCTACAAAGGAAGATATAATTACAAAATAAAGTACACAGCAGGGCACCCTGAACATGTAACACTCTGAAAGTTCTACGAGACAGTCGTCCCCAACGCCAACTCGACGAGGACATATGCATTCGCAGTCACGACGATCAGCCAGATCGTGTACCCCAAGTACTTCATGACCCGCCCATTGCTATAGTCGATCATTTTCACTCCGACTACCGAGCCGGTTTCGGTGTCGTCCGGTAGCCTAGGGCTCGTTTCTTGGATGTGGATGTCTGCCTCCGACTTGACGACTGGAGACTTTGGGGTCTCAGCATCGGGATTGGGCGACGGCGGCTCGGTGGCCGACATGATGGTGGACGAGGAGGTGATGTAGACGAGCGGGAGGACGACGAAGGGCAGGACGATGGAGAGGGCGACTTGGGAGGCGACGAGCAGGGTGTCGATGCCTGGGCGGCCGATGGCGATCGCGACGATCATGGATGGGATGAGGCCCAGGAGACGAGTGACGAGTCGTCGAAGGAAAGGCTTGTCGTGCAGACGTATATAAGAACATGGAGGGCTGCAGAGGGAGAAAGGACTCACTGAGATTCGCCATTGGATGAAGCCTTCCGAGACGATCTGGCCGGCGAGTGTTGCGGTTATGCTCGCCGTTTGGCCGGCGCATAGTAATGCAAGTGCAAATATGAACGCAGCAGCTACGGATATGTCGGTGTTAACGAGTAGAAGTTTATGCACGGTAGAATGCGCGCACCCGATCCAATTTTTGCTTTTATCAGGTCATGGGCGTCGAACAGGCCTGCAGGCGTCATCTTCCCCGAGCTCATATCGTCTCTGAAGAAGACAGTCGCCGCTATGATGAGGATGCTGAAAATGTCCAGTCAAATTAATACATATCATGAATGTCCATCCGCCGTTGGAACTTACGCAGCGTTGATCGGGACGGCCACGCCCAACAGACTTGCGACTATGTCGAATATGCTATGGCCGAGATGCGAGCGAATAAACTCGACAGTATTGTTATCTGGCCGCGAATACTGGTTCCTGTGGTCTCTGCTGGCGGCAACGCGTTCGGCGCGTGAAACGACGAACAAGGACCGGGCCCAAGCAGCTGCTCGTTTACACATGGCCTTGATACCCCTGGTGCCGGCGGTGGAGCTAGCCGGCATGGGCAGAGGCGTGGAAGCAGTTGGAGCAGTTGAAACTCTGTCCTGTGTGGACAAGAAGGAACCTAGGAAAAGTGCATGAGGCATGACTGTCGCACCAAGGATCCCGACCGCTGGTAAATACGGGTCAGAACACGATCTGTGGAGACTCGATGTTAGCTTACCAGTGTATACAGCATTGGGATGAACCTCGACAAGTTTCTTAGATGGGATAAATCCAAGAAGCACTTGTGACCAGTCCGCTTTGACCTGGACGAGTAATACCACGAAAGATACGAATACTGCAGCAACCTGCACCAAGTGAGTTCCTTGTGGATGGATTGTCAAGAAATCATCCTCACAAGTGCAATGACGCTAAACTCGAACAGCCTGACAGGGCGTCCTTTTGCACGCGTAGGATCCCCAATGACGAGGAATACCATTACGTCGCTGGCTGTCAGGAGTACGGCTGCCCACAAAGGCAGCTTGGGGAATAAGAGGCAAAGGCCGATTGCCGACCCCAGCAACTCTGCTAGGTCCGTGCTGATGATCGAAATCTCGCAGAGGACGTATAGTGGATAAAGTACTCCATAGCGAATAAGATAGCGATGCCTTGGATGATTGTGCAATAACAGCCGACAATGAGTCGCCAGGTCTGCGTCAAAGTCAGCATTCTATTATGATCGTCGGGTCAGAGATCCTACCTAGGCCTGTAATGCAGCCAAGTCGGCACGCCATGGCCTAACTATATCAATGATATGAAAGGGTTCTATATTCGTTGAACTGACCTGTAGCACAACAGCACCTAAGCCTGCCATCAAGATAACGAAAAGCATGGGTCGATAGCCATAGATCGACCCAGCTTGCATGTCAACGCTCCAGTTTCCTCTGTCAAAGGTTTCAAATTCAGTTTGAGTTAGATCTAATAGCAGATAAATGAAACATACGGGTCGAAGTATGCTACAGCGCATATGACGCCGACGCCTGCATGGCGCTTTACATGATGGACCACTCTGCGAAGCACTGATGAAGACCTAGTCCTCAAGCCCGAAGAAGGCCCGGCCTTCACTTCAGCAGCCCCCAAGGGAGGGTCGACTGGATTGACATCAATCTGTAAGGCGAGCGGTGAGGGCATCCGAGCGATGCGGGATCATGGGGAACGGCTTGCGGAGGTCCATAAGAACACAGGCGAGAAACCCAGCAGAGCGGGTCGGGTCGTTATAAGGACCCAATTGCAGCTAGAGGGCGAATAAATTTCGGGACGCATGCTCATGGTTCTTACCGAACCAGCGGAATCTCCCACCGCGTCTGCAACGCGTGAGATCGCCCTTCCGGAAAGCCGGTTGCTGCGCTTCAAAGCTGCCACGGCCTCACTGAACGCACAGACGCCATGGACCTCAACGACTTGCATCCAATTGACGACTATTCGCATCGTTTCTTCATCTGGCACGAGTGGATCCAGGCAGGTGCCGTATCTTTCGCTGCAATGACCTCAGGGCTTCACGCGTCTTCAGGCAAACGGACCGCTCACCGCAGAGAATGTCTTCGACTACTTCGCGACGTCCATGTTCTATGATAAGCAGAGTAACAACCAAGTGCTCCGCATGCAGACTATGCACACCGGGATGCCCATAGCCAATGAAGCTGAAGAGCTCAGGTGAGTTGCCGTGATTGGTCCCACTTTATGCTTCCCAGTCCCCCGCGTTGGGGGGACTCTAAACCGGTGTCGCTCTCAGACGATTCACGGGCGTGGAGTTCGCTGTCGTCCACGCGGAGCCGCCCTCGTTCTTTATTATTCATAAACGCGAGCGCATCTCCCCAGATGAGGGTGGGTGCTCCCATTGCCGAATAGTCCATCCACTCACAGTCCAATAGCACGGCCAATGGCGGCGTATTTCATTATGAACAATCGAATATACCAGTCCCCTGAAGTGTACACTGTCCTCTCCAACCGTCTTGTAAGCATTGCATGGCTGCATGAGCAGTATCTCTCACCAATGCACGCACAGCTCACCTCCCTGAATTCTCTGCAATCGTCTCTTGACATCTTACGCAAGTATAAGCCGGACTACACGCCCAGAACAGGGTTCGCATGGCCAGTCGCCGAGTCTTCTGAGGAGATAACGAAAAAGCGCCGCTCCGAAGAAGCGGCCGACGTCGTCGAATCACAGTCAGACATAGGTGCCTCTGCTGAGAAAGATGACAAGACGACCTCTGGAGCGCCGAAAAAGCTTCAGAACATGGCCCTCCTCTTCAATGCAATGCGGACTACCGCCGCGCATTCCAATAAAGTGTTCAGTCTCAACATCCCGGCGGCAGTTGGCCCTGAAAGCTCTACCGCGGAGACACCAGGGACAGCGACAATAGCTCGTTCATCAGCGACCCCGGCACCTCAGTCGGCGACACTTTCCAGCTTCCAAGGGGCTGTCCCCGCATTGCAGGACACTGTTCCCAATAGAGCGCCGTCAGGGGCGGGTAAGAGAAAAAAGAAGCGTAAGTAGACTAGAGTGTTGTTGCCGATTTGAGCTCATGTCCTCTGTAGGGATGTCCATTCCGGCGCCCCCAACTGCAGCATCATGACAGGCCCCGCTCATCACGGCCCTTGCAACCGCGAGCAGTATGTCTTTGAGGTACCTGCCTCTTTGTTCTTGGCGTACGTACACAGCAGAGGTATACAGCGCGGTAGACCTCTCCCAGAGTGGTATCTACGGCCTCGGCTTCCGCGTCTGTATCGACGATTTCCGCAGCGCCTACACAACTGCCAAAGCATAATACAGCGTGCATTGGTCAGACGCAGAGTACGACCCAACTATAGGTCTAGTGCAAACGTGTGAAGAGAAAGGTTAAAGGGTAACAATCCATATCATACAGTGAGACATGCGCGAAAACGACATACAGTATCCATCATCGTGTACCAACGCCTGTCAGCTTGCCCGTCAACCAGCCAAACGGGGTCTGCAGCCCGGAGCTCCGGGGCCCTACACCTCCCACACCCAATGCCAACGGGTTGGCAGACGCGAACGACTGTTTCCGAGCCTGTGCCGCTTGTTGTACTGTGTGAACCAGTCAGTGTCGGATTTTCGCAATAGAATGCCAAGACCACGGATATGAGACGGAGGATAGGCCGGGATGAAAGGTTCATGCAGCGTGCCCGGTATCGTTGCCGTCATACAGTGGACACCGTGTCGCAGAGCAGATGCCGGAACCAATGGGAAAAGAGGAGACTTACCACAGCGGTCGATCTCTTCAAGATTGGTCTCCAGCACGAGTCCTCCTTGAATTATTTCGGACAATATATGATGCACCTGTTTGAAATAAATTCATGCTTAAGTGCACGAGCGGAGAGGCTGCGGATACAGGAGCTTACCTCGTCGAAGTGGAAGACAAGGTCCAATTCACAGACATTCTCGAATGCGCGGTCGAGAGACTCCACGAAGACCTGGCACATATTAGATCTACCACAGGAGAGGCGTTTGAAGTCAATAGCATGCCTGAATCAAGTCGAGAATGCCCAACTCGCTCTCCGCAGAGTCGACAACGAATACGAAATGCAGCGTTGCATAGCTGCGGTAGACGACTCTCAGCTTCTCCCCCTCATCCTTCTGCCCAAGAAAGTCCTCTAACTCTGGCGCGTCAAGAAAGTTGCATAGACCTCCAGTTCGCGTGCTGATAAGGCTGTAGATTCTCCGGACGAGGGCCTGTGAGGATCGATGTATGGGTGTGTAGAACTTCGTTAGGCGGGGCACGCCGCTGGTGTTAACTGGTTGTGAGATAAGCCAGACCAGCGCTAGGAAATACAGGTGAGGTCTCACAGATGATGACAGCGTGGATCATTGTTCCTTATGATAAAAGGGGAAAGTTGTTGGAAGGTTTGGTAGTACACGGCATGGATCGAGCAAGGAGTGTAGCGCAAGTCAGAGGAGCCGCGCTGCAACAGGCGCTGCCTTGCCTTGCCTGGCACTACATTATAGGCGCCCGGCTGTATATGCTGAAATAGTGGTTCACACTGGCAAGACCACTTCTGGGGTGGCTAATGGTAGCATGCTACAATACACGAGTACGGTTCTACTTCGATACATGTTTATAAACTTCTGCAGGATCAGGAATCGTCTCGCGGGAGGCTCGACCCAGGCTGCAACATCCCCGCCAAACTGCTGACAGGGCCCGACAGACCTCCCTGGCTCTTGTAACTCTCCAAGAAGTTCTTGATGAGGTTATAATCAAGACCCTCTTCTGCATTCAGATCCACATCCTCGTCATCGTCGCCACGATCCAATGAAGCGAGCAATTCGGCATCCATGGCAGATTCGATGTCTTGCGCCGGTTCTTCTGCTTTGCCTTTGCCCTTGCCTGCTGCCGATGCTGGCGAAGGCTTCGTGTTTTTCTTTTTCTCTGACCGGGAGCGTGCAAGCTCTGCGTCCATGGCCTGCATGACTGATTCGAATGAGTCGAGGTCGGGATTTGCGTTTGGTCGGGGTCCAGGCATCGGCTGTCGAAGTCGGGGCTCCCGGTCTTTTGGCTGAGCGTCAGCATTTGACGATGCCTTCGACGGGCGACTCTCGCTTGCCACATGCGACGGCACAAATGCTTCAGAGAGGTGGATGAGCTGTTGTTCCAAACACTCAGAACTTTGACGACAACTCACCTCCTCGACTCTTTCTGTCATGCAGAATGTCAGCCCACTGATCGTTCGAGATTCCGAGAGCATCCCTCGCGAACTCCAAGAACTCCTCCTGTTCTTCCTCCATGTCGATCTCTACGTCGCCAACAACCTGAGGATGGTCTTCTTCGTCCTCATCTTCCACCTCGTCCAACTCTTCGTCCGTCTCATCGTCGGAATCCACGCCTTCGTACTTGTTGCGCATCAGGATAGGTGCCCTGATAGGTTTTTGGGGCGCAGCATCTTCGGGCTTGTCGTCCATCGCTTGCTCAGTATTTTCACCGACGACGTCGGCGTCGACAGTAAGACGTGCAACTCTCTGCGAGTTGCTGTGGAATGACGCGGGCATTTTCCCGTACTCAAACGGGTCAAGAGCAGGAACAAGCTTGTCCATGGCTTCCTGGCGTGCTGCCTTTCCATCGTCAACCATCTTGTCATCTTCGTCCCCCGAGTCCGATTCTGAGTCTGAGAATTTCTCCTCGCTGAATTCGCTCATTGCCTCATCTGAGGATTGTTCACTGTAACAGGCATGAGCAAGGATAGCAGAAGGGGTGAAAATTGAGCGTACTCCTCGAATCGTGCGCCCTCGATATCGCCTTTGCCTTCCAAGAAATTGCCAACTTTCTTTGCGAGAGACTTGAGCCTCTCCGCCTGGTCTTTCGCCACCTGATCATCGGCAGAGGTTGTCGCGACTCCATCGACATCCATTGCAGTATCTTGTGTCGCAACTGGCGCTGCGTTTTTTGAAGTGCCCATTTTCTTTTCGAGTACGGAGTCAAAGTCCTGAGCGTCGATGTTCAACCATTCATCGGAGTCTTCTGGAGCGCTTGATGACTGGGTTGCATCAGGCGGAGCCTGCAGGATAGCTGCATTAACAAGAGATGCGAATGTCTGTCGCGTTGCATTGCTTCAAAAAGGGATTGTCAGCAATTGCCAAGGCATTCGAAAATAATGAGGACACACTCTTCCTGCCGGGTCTGGATGAAGATGTTGACGGCCTTCGCCTCTAGCTCGTTCCAGAGTTGGGACCCCTCTATTTCACCCTGGAAGTAGCCTGCTGAGTGTAGACTTTGGATGTACTTGACGTATTCAGGATCCCTGCGCAAGGCGTCCCTGCGAGCATCAGCCTGGACACAGATGCGTTAGCAAGCGTTGTGATATAGCAGCGAAAAGCTTACAGAAGACTTGATACTGTCCAATGTTGCGTTTGCGCCCTCGGTACGGCCCTTGCTTTCTTGATACAGCATCTCAAAGCCGCACGCCTACAATAACTGGTCAGTGTAAACGTACTTTGAACAACGTACGTGTGAAAACGAACAATTTTCATTCCAATATCCCTCCACCTCCATTCCGGGCTGTTCTCTCTCTCTTGCCATCGTCCGAAGACCTTAGGGGGATGGAACTTTTGGCCAGCCAACTGAGCGTACGCAGTGCGCGTCATCTTCACAGGACGGAGGACAGAGGGCTCTGGAGGGAATCGCGACATTTTTTGAGCTGCCTAAGTGATGAGGTGAGATGACTTGACGTATGGTAATCCTAAAAACTTACTCTCAACTGGCCAGCGTCTCTCGTGTAGAAGGTCTCGACCGCTCGCTGCACGAGAGAAGGGTCGGCTGCGAGGGCTTTGGCTATGTCAACAGGTATGACCGCCTTGGCTGTGTGTGTATGCTGCTTCAATGTTTCTGGATATCTGAGCAGACGTAAGTGTTGCTGCGCGCAGTGGAGTGATGCGGCCACCTACCCCGATATCCTCTGCCAAACAGCTTTCTCTACGGAAGAAGGAGCTGTCATGTCGACGACAGGATCGCGCAGTAGCTTCAAAGCATCCTGAACACTCAAGAAGCCTTCACTATCATCTTTTGAAGGATCTCCCTCGTTGTCACTTTCCTGACCACCGGGAAGGACTCGTCTACTCTTTTGACTAGAGGGCGGGGAGATGTGTGAGAGAGGTATAAGGTGTAGACGCGATTTGTAGATCCAGACCTAATGGGATAATGTGTGGTCAACTCAGTGACCAGGGGAAATGGATTCGAATCGCGCACCCTGTTTTCTGAATTTGAGGGAGTAACCCATGAGGGCAAAGACTCGGCCGCCTCGATCAGCATAAACTCGCCATCTGAGTCATACACACTATCAGGAGAATCATAAATGCTGGGACACAATTGATGGATGACGGACGCACCTAACTGCAGCATCCCATCTTGCAGTCACCTCTCGCAAGAGCCAGACAGTGAACCATTCATCATCCACCGAGTCTCCTACCCTCATACGCCCCTCCAGTTTCCAGATATCCAGCTCTGCATCATGTACGACCTTGAGCTCAAATGCGTCACGGTGCCATACAAAGCCGACGGTGACCGATTCAACGAGAGACTGGATGGCTACGGCGAGAGTAGTGACCGACGACCTATCGGCATCCGACGGTGGAGGATATATGGTGTACTGAAGAGTATCCTCGGAGATGGAAGGAGGTCTGTTGAAAATTTGATCCATGCTAAGAGAGTCCATGTTGGTGTGAATTTGGAAAGATGTCCAAGTGCCGCCGTTTGCGTCATCTCAAGTTAGAGGCTGTTGGACAACACGCACAAACAACCCCCCCCGGCGATCGCAACTTCCATTTTGGGCACTGTCACAACTGACCTTGTCATGGCTTCTAGCACATCCTTCAAGGATCGTAACCTCCTCGCTGTCATTGGGGATGAGGTGTGTCTTCAATCTTATTTGGTTTGGTTCTGCTATTTGTCCTCACACTTGTCACTTTTCTAGGACTCGGTCACCGGGCTCTGCTCGCAGGCATAGGTCAGATTGATGGCCCGAAGAAGAACTTCCTCATAGTAGACTCCAGTTAGCAAATATCCGCTCTGTATGTCTGATCCTAGGGCTTACACTGCATCCGTACTATCTCAGAGACGCAGGTTTCCACCATAGAGGCTGCATTCCAAGAATATACTGAGCGCAAAGACATTGCCATCCTTCTCATAAACCAACATGTTCGCCCAAGTTATTCCTGCACTAGCTATGTCTGAAACGCTAACTCGATGCTGGGAATCAGATCGCCGAGAAGATCCGTCCTACGGTCGATAAATACCAGCAAGCATTCCCTGCGCTTTTGGAGATACCCTCGAAAGATCACCCATATGGTGCGTACATCCCCTATTGTACTCGTAGGACTCACGCGATCTGCATCACCAGATCCCTCCAAGGATTCAGTGCTGAAGCGTGTGCAAAAGCTGTTCGGGGAGTAGACGACTCCATCACGCTGCTACTCGGTTTGGTCAGGCTAGGACATTCGCCATTGTACTATTATTATACATCGCAATCATGCATAACGGTAATTGCTTCTTTATAGACGTGGAAGGCTCGTCAGTTTGAGCGGTGAGTAGTTGGTCCAGATCGAAGCAGACATTGGTCACGGCAGATAACAACTCCCATGGGGGAGACACCCCGCTAGTGACTGTCCCACCTCATCACTGGCTCGTTCTCTCTCACACCTGAGGAGCGTTTCACAAACACTCGCGTAGGGTTCCGACTGTGGGAGCCTGTAGAGACATTAGCAAGGAATTCCACCGGACGAGGGAGGCCCTACTTGGCAAGTCAATTAAGATGTATCGGAAAACGAAATATCCCGAATCGTCCTTCATATCGCCGATAAGTGGTATTCCCCATATAATTTGTATAAAGCACTCACCCTCACAAGATCTGCATGGATTTCCCCTTCTTGCCAAAGGCTCCCCGATGTCCCTGCTGCAGAACCTTCTGATGATCCATTCCGAGACGACGATTTGATTGAGCCAAAGAGGCCCGTTACACTCCCCCAAAGGCCTCGAGGTTCCTCGTGCCTCCGGGAATCCTCCCCTCTCGCATCAGATGAGCCGTCTGCATCATACACAATGCTCTTCGGCGCGACAGTGTCCCCGGTCAGATAACGGAACAGTTCTTTCGCCGACTCTTGTGCCCCCAAAGCACGGTCCTTCGTCCAGGACACCGTGTCGTCCCAAGTGAGTTCAGACAATCCGGCAGCAGCCTCCTTCGTCCATTCGACCGCGGAATTCAAGTACGAGTCTGACGCCTCCGCGGTGCCATGGCCCTTTGCTTGAACATAGAAGTTCAACAGCATGTGTTCCCGCCCGGAGGAATCTACAGCGATTTGAGATGAGACGTGTCGGTTTCGGTGCCGTGGGCGGGTGATAGAAGGAGGGTTATTATGAAAGACCAAGGATCCTTGTAGATATTTGGAGACCTTTGCAGACATGAGCGTCAGGGGGATTTGCTCCGGACAGATACCGGGTGGTAAGGCCACGTACCTTCGGGGAAGCCTTAATCTTCTCGCAAGCCTCGTTGTACAGAACAGTCGGAGAGTTTTTCGAGAAGAGCTCAGACGTCAGTGCATAGGTCAGAACAGCGGTAAGACCCGCTCCTAGCAGGATCACGGTGACATTGGTCGTCCGTGCAGTTGTGCGCAATACTGGGGTTCGAAGTGAGTTGAGCGCACAAGACAACACGTCTTTGGTGCACACCTTTCCCTCCCGTACTCAGCTCAGACCATTTCTTTACTTTCTCATCGCCACCGAAGGATTGCTGCGAAAGGCCAAGCTGAAATGGCCCAACAGAGTCGTCTCTCCTCGCAGCCCTTTGTTTTTGATCCAGGGCTTGAGAGAGCAGTGACGAGGGTACCGGATCGCGTTGTGTCGCGAATGTCCGGGAGGTATTGAGGATGGACCTGCATTTCGATTGGCGCGAAATTCGGACGGCCAACGAAGCTGCATGTGCTTCGGAGACCAGTTGCCGGAGACAGTTGGCCTTCATGTTTTCCTGAGCTGAACGGCAGACGATGGGATTCGCTGGACGGCTGCAAGGACTACGTAGCTCCTGAAAACATGTGACCTCATTTTGCGCCTCGGCAAGATCAGCTGCAGCAGATACGATTCTGAAGCTGCGCGCGCAGCTACATGTATCTCAAATGCATTTGCCAGAAAGTTGAGGACTTTCACATCCAACTGAACAAAGTATACCACGTATATAGAACAGAGAAAGCCTGCAGACAAGTAGGGACAAGGCAATAATCTAGAGCGGTCAATCGGGCAGGTCACGTTCTGGTGGCCGCGCGTCGCGATTGCCAGTGTCGCGCATACGCGTCTCATTACAAGCGTCCATATACGCTCCGTGCGCAGCAACTATCTAACACGAACATATCATCAATAAACGCGTCACCCAAGGCCTCGTCAGCGCCAAATCTCGTATATATACACCCGGCGGTTCGCGTCTTCCTCTAGTCCCGTCTCACCCGGCTGAATACCATGAACTCCGTCGATGTCCAATCGTCTGCAGGGCTCAGTGCCCTCGTCTTCTCGATGGCAAGCGGTATGGTCGATGACGATGCCGCCTCAATTCCTGACTCTCCCGTGCTGGAGGCCCCCTTGTCTGAGGAAGAACTAGGTATTCAGAAACAGCGCCTCGCCCTCCAGACCTGGATTACCTCGGTTCCATACGAATGCGAAACTCCAGAAGCCATGCAAGAGAAGCTTGAATTCATTATTGGCAAGATGGCGATCTGCATAGAGACGAAGAACTGGTTGGTGTTAACCACATGGGACGGCGTCTTGCAATGGTACGTCCGATGCCGTATGTCTTAGCATTAATAGTCCGAGATAATGACATGGTCTGGCAGCTGGATGCTCATGCGTTATCCTATCTCTAAGCCCATCCGAGCGAAGCTTGTTCGCCTTTACTACGAACTTTGCCTTCTCCCCGGCATAGAACCACGAGTGTTCGTAGCTGGGCTGACATGATCCAGAGGCTGCTATCGAGCAAATCGGACTCGCGTCGTAAACTGGAACCTACTGACCTGCAACTCCCGTGGAAGCCTTTGTGGCGCTTGCTTAAGAAGGAGCTGTGGCCTAAGTCCAGGCTGCGCGATTCACCGTATGTCAATCCGTATGATTTGCTCGGAGTCAGCGTTAACTGCTGTTCGGATATCCTCAGACGAAATGTTGCCAATATCCTCGTCTTTGTTGCTGAGAAGTGTCGACGGTACTATCCTGCCGAGGAAATACCCGAGATGCTCTCCACGTTTATCCCTCTAGTAACCCAGACCGTGCGTTATTTTTGTAATTCCTCTCCTACTTGTTTTAAATCAACACACAATCAGACCTTCCTCACTATGATCCCCGTGTTGACCTCGTTCTTGCCACCAACGCACACCCACCTATATGTCCCAGCTCTTTTCCAGATATGGGAGGCATTTAATTCGGCCGTACTTGATGAGCAACTTATCAACCTGGCTGGAGACCTCGCTGAAGAGCATGTGGCTGGTACCTTTGGCTCCGCTGGCCCCGAAGGTGGCGCGCAATGGAAGGATGTGGGAATTTGGACGGACAAGCAGTGGACGCTACTCGTGGGCAAAGCATTAGCATCGATGAGTAAGTGTTTCACTTTGCTGCAGACATGTATTCAGCTAAATGTCGAACAGATGTTCCTGTGGGAGCTGCTAGAGTACGTTGTATCCTCATATATGCGTTTTTGACAGGATGCCTTACATCATAAGCAGAGTCCTAGTTCCACTGGAGGAGACGCCGATAGCGGAAGCCACGAGAATTCATCACTTCGTATCCACAAGGCGGTCGATCGTTACGGTAAGGCCTCCCATATCCAAGCTTTGTATTGCAGACGGATTAAAACATCGGCGCAAACTTAGATGCTTTGGCGAAGGCGATCGTCTACTCCATCACAGTCGACGGACCTATTCGAGACGACAAGTCAACCGCACGCAGCGAAGCCGGATTTTCCGCTCGACAGGCCGGTTATCTTGCTGGGTCCAAGGCGTTGGATTCGTTGGACAAACTCATCACCAGCACAGAGTCTTTCTTCCACCCGTCCAACTCCGGCCTGTGGACGTTGACTGTAATTATAAAACAATGTTTCGTCTATGGCAATCATCTGACGGACGTGCCTCCGCAGCTAACCATGTTCCTTTCCAAACTTTCTGCGCAATTTATAAAACGTTTGAAAGAGGAAGAGCAGTCGGCCTGCAAGACCCCTGAGGTACGAACTCTTTGCGCCTCGTGATCTTTTGTTTTCGATGATGAACATATACGTTCTTATAACAGCACCGTCGCATTACCCCGGCAATCCGCCGCGCGTTCGTGACAACCCTCCGTACTGTTGGACTGCTCGCCATGTTCTCTAAAGATCCTCTTTCTATGGGCTTCGCGCAGAGCGCTCTCCGTACTTTGGCGCTTATTGAGCCAGCCCTAATCATGCCAGAGCTTCTCGAGCGAGCTTACGGCGGGCTAGAGGTGGTGAACGAGACTCATAGAACTACGGCAGTTCTCAGCTGTCTTTCTGGAGTTGCACTTCCCCTGGTATCTGAGAAAGTATGGCTGGGAGGCCAGAAGCACGTCGTCCCTTTGTTGGAGCTCTGCATCCCCGGAATAGATTTGGTACGTCCAATTCGACCGGCGCATTTATTCGGAATCTAACGATGCGAAACGTACATATATAGAACGACACTGGCAAGACCTTGTGTACAACCATGTTCATCGTCTCAGTAATCGAGTCTATCAAGATCGGCGACTTGTCCTTGACTCAGTCGGGACTCTCAATTTCCAGCGACGCTCCCCCGGAAGACCAAATGAGCGTGGACAACGAGACTCGCCTCCCTGATGGCATCGATGTGGGCGATTCCACTGTATTGAGCCGAGAAGAAGAAAGGCTGCTCGTCAGAGAAAGCACTGCTTCGTTTGCTGGTACGTGTCCCAGTTCGATTTCTCCAGGTGGTCGCTGAATTTGGTGCGGCAGATTGGGTAACTTCCCTACTCAGACGCGTGCTTGCCCTGTACGAGAATCTCCCGGAAGAGGGCGGAAAGAACCGCACCACCGGGGGTAAGCAGGAGGAAGCCGTCCTGAAGGCATTAAGGACTATGCTGGACGTTGTCTGCATCCATGTCTCCGATCCACTGTTCGGTATCATCCTAAAGCTTGTCTTCGAATATGGAACAACGAACGCGAAGGCGAATGCTGTTCGGGCTTTTGGGCAATTGGTGTCTGCTCTCGCCCGAGCACAGCCTGGGAAGACCATCGACAGATTCCTGCCGTTCTGCATCGCTCAGATCAAGGACGAGCTCAAGCATGGCGCTTCTAGCGTCCGCACCACATCAAGTACCATCGCCGTTTCGTCTGATACTACTCTTCACTGGAGTGAGCATTTCACCCGCGCCATCCAATGCCAGCTGACTACTACTTCCCTTAGATATGTCCATCCTTCGTGGTTGCTTTGGGTTTGGCGGAACAGCTGTAAGTGATCAAGTCTATCACATCTGGTCATGATATCAACTTCCATGGTGTTACAGCTGCTCAAGCACAAGGCAGCGATCTTGGATCTCCTGTCCACTTTGGTGGATAAAACCTTGAACGAGAGGGGTTTCACTGGCACTGGACGGCTTCTTACCCGCATCTTGACTACACTTTCTGGTGTTTATCCTGTCCAAAACCGATTCGTGAACTCGAACGAATGGGATAGTCCTGGTACGTTCGATATCCTGAAGTTCCTGGTCCATCAAGGCTTTCGCGCACTGACTGAAAACCACAGAGTTTGACAACGATCACAATTCTCACTGGGGCCATATGTACGAGGCTCATGAAGTCAAGATCGATTGGCACAGTCAGTCATGAACCTCCTCCTTGTAGACATTCTATGTCGGCTGACAGTACCCTAGTCCCTTCGGACGAGGAGATCGCTTTCGTGCTCGAGATATTGGACACTGTTGTGTCGCCCGCCCTGGATAAAGTCGACGCACTTCTGCAGACGGCCAACACATGGGACAATATTGCCCAAAATGATTTCTGTCGGTGCGTCGATCCCTCCGTTTCCATCACGTATGATGCTCATTTGCTGTTGTACCAGGTATTTGCAAATTTGTCGGTGCGCATGGGCTGGCCTTCCGACTTTGTTCAAGCAGCCGTCACATGACGTCGTAAATTCATGCCTGAACCGTGATACCGAAGTTGAAGGTCTATTGGTGTCCTCAATCGATGTTGAAGCTGGTTTCTGCCTTGCTGATGCAGCTGATCCTCGGTTCCTGCGCGCGTCGGTGCATCGTCAGCGCTTTGGAGAGGTGCTTCACCATGCAGCGACCGCCCTGGGGCACGATAGCGAGAGCGAAGACCATATCGATGCTGTCATATCAGTAGCCAAGAGCATCGACGTGTTTCTGCTGAAGTACGCCTTGGGTCGAATGGACTTCATCGCGCTGCAGAAGAACTACTCCCAAGCAAGAGAGTAAGTCTCCGATGCCTTCTGGACTCTCGTTGCAGTGCCCTAACACTGCTGTCCCTAGCGTCAACCGTGCATGGCCCAAGCAGAAGGAGAGTTCTCGCCTTGTCTTCTTGAAGCGGGCGGTGTTCTATCATAGCAGCCGCCTGTACTTGCATGCGCTTTATCGTCGGCGGTCGGAGCTTGATGATTCTTTGCTTGGTGATTTGCTTGAGCTGTCGCTGTCGCCTTACACTCGTGTCAGAAGGTATTCGTTTCTCTCTAATTAAGGCGCAGCAGCTAATGCATCCACTCTATAGGCACTCGCAGGCTGTTCTGCACAATGCTTGCGGTGTAGGTTCATTTCACTCATTCTGAATGGCACTGCGCTCATCATTCGCAGTACTACGTCAGGTCGACGAGACTCATCCTGGACCCCGTGTTCAATGCGCTTGCAAAAGGCACGGATCCGGATCGGATGAAAGGCGCCCTATATATTCTTTACAACAAGGGTCTCGGTACGTCAGCCATCGTCATAATCTACTACGGTCTTGCTGAATGGTATACACTCTAGTAACGTACGCAATATCAGGTAAGAACAATTGAATGAGGGATTCAATGAGGTATTAATCCACGCCCTTCTCAGATCCAAAGGACCCAATGCTATACGGCCGGTATCTCGTACATTTGCTTCAGTGCCAACATCAGGAGAAGGTAATTTATATCCCAGATGTTATTGTGTGGACCATAGGTAACTGACTTGTCCCTTTCAGCCTTCAATCCAGAAACTCGTCAACTCCGTTGCACACGAATCTGCCGGCCATCTGGCGGAAGAGGCGATTCGGACAGATACATACACTGACGATGTCCCTAGCGCNCTAGAGGCACTGGAGGCGCTGAAGACCGAATTTTCTTCTGCCCTTATCGACGCGGCTCTGCTTGAAGAGGCCCGCAAGAAATCTCCGATTAGAGCAGAGGCTAAGCTTCGTAGATACGATGAAACAGTAGGTGACTCCATCTTCATACATATTTTCCGATGTTCAAGCCTGCAATGCAGGTGGCGGCCATAGTTGACATTGCCTCGAGCCCATCCACACATGTATGTACTCAGTTAGTCAGTCCCTGAGTAAGCGACTCACTTTTGTGCAGTGGAGATATGTGCAAATTGCTCTGGTATATTTGTACGGGCTCCTCCGTCGCGATGCAGCACCTTCCGTAGGGTTGGCAAAGTTATTCATTGAACATACGATCAGCCCACACCCTACTCTACGTCACGTTGCACAAAAGTACGTGGCCATTCAAGAATTGTGATGTTCTCTTCGCTCATCTCAAATTGCTAGGGGGTTCATCAAGTTGTCAGGATTCGTCAGATCCCGCACTTTCGCCGCATCCTCGCACGAATTATGGTTCGAAGAGTGGAACAACCCGCTAAGCAGACAAGTTGCTATATCAAGCAACCGTGATTTCTTTGCAACTGTGCAACGTCCAATTGAGAGTGGTGCGGAAGAGTACGCACCTTATATGAGCCTGTCTGCAACGCTCGTTTGTCCTAACTTCTTTGGCAGGACCGTCTTCATTGACAAGCCAACTTCTGGCTTTTTCACCTGGGCAGCTTCTACGAAAGGATCTGCTCCTGCGCCAGCAGGAGATGCGCCTTTTGTATGGGACGCTGCATGCCAGCCAGCCTTGGGCGCAATTAGAGCCACAATATGCCGAGACGATTACTTCTCTAGCTTAGTTACCCTTTGGGGTCAAGAATCCGGGAAGACGGCCAATACTCCTGAATTGCGAAGCACTAATGTAACATTCATCAAGGTTATTGGTACGCATTGAACTCGTTGAACTCGTATCATACGTGGTGGTTGCTGAATCACAATGCAGCAAATATATTCCAAGGTGCCGAGGTCGAAAGACTGTTGTCCGTCACCGACCCTCTCTTGTGGGATACAGATCGTTTCAAACAGCGTGCGGGCGCGGAGATTATCGCGGGCTTGACCCGAGGCAAAATAATTCTGTTGCTATCCACTGACTAGAGTACTTACAACACCCTCATGCAGGTTCGAAACATTGGCCCAAGCAGTTGTCCGATCAAGTCTGGTCATGGTTCTGTGAGAGGTTGGACCGCATATTCCCCCAAATCAAGCCGGACACTCTTGGGTTCTGGGACTCTGTGATCAGTGTACGACCTATTTCGAGTGTCGTCGCGCACCCGGTTTACGATCTCATACTTATTCTTTGTAGTTCCAACTGACAGACCGCGATCCTCGAAGACATCCTGGATTAGTTTCCTGGATCCTCAATCTCCCTCTGGACCTGCAGGGTGATTCTGCCTTCGCAAGTAAGTTGGCCAACTTTTTCTGACATTGGATTCTTTCTCACGATGTTGCAGCTACGAAAGCTCTGACCATGCTCAACTGTTTCATGGATGCTGTCGCCTACCGGAACCCTGAACTATGTGACAAGTACTTCAATATGTTCTTGGAAAACTCAACCACGAGTTATGCAGAGGTAATATCCAAAGTTGCTTGCGATCCTCGTCCACTGACACCAACTAGATGAGGATGATGATCGCACAAAACTTGTACATGATAACGGCCAATCGCTGGCGACCTACATATCCGTCTACAGAGCGTTTTCTACAGGCCTGCGCGACCGAGGAGGACCCACTGAATATTCGGTCTGCTGCTTCACTCCTCATCTTTTGAACTTTCACTGACTCGCATATCTAGGCAACCTCTGTACCTTTCGAGCACTACCCGGCTTGTGCAGCAATTGACAGAGTGGAAGTCCGAGCGCCTTCCACCTCCGCGAGTGAATCAGTCGCAGTATGATAAAGCTGGTTTGACATGTAAGCGCCAATTGATAGGCTCGAGAGCTATTATATGCTAACCATCACCCGCAGTGCTCCGATGGACGGCCATTGGATTATGCAGCTCCCTAGCCCCACTCATGTTCCCGTACATCTTGCCTATGCTGTAAGCCCTTTATCTCACAACATCCGTAACTTTAGCTAATGCACGTGTAGGCCGGAATTCCTTCGAATGACCGAGCTGAGCGATAGCCCAGAGTTGCAAGCCCATAGTCAGGCGGTTCTGTACATCCTGTCCGCCGTCTCACCTCCGAACGGGTTGACGCCTGTCATCGCCTCGCATTTTGTCAACGCCATCAAGTCTTCAGCGGTATTACAGCCACTTCTTTTCACCTTACCCTATGCTGATCGCGGGAGACAGGCATGGCGAATTCGGTTGAATGCGCTGCCGACGTTGATCGTGTTCTTGTACCGCAACCTGCTGAGCATTCCGGATGATATATTTTCATCCATCATGGATGTCTTGCTGAAGTGCCTGGCCGACGACAACGTAGAGGTGCGGGAGATGGCCTCAAAGGCGCTTTCTGGGGTTGTCAGGGTGTCACAGAGACAAAGCATCGTTCCGCTCAGGGTAATCCGGTCATACACTACCGCACTGTGTCTCGTGCTGATCCATGATGCTGCAACAGGATCACTTCGTAGCCCTCGCTCGCAAAGTGAAATTGCCCAACAGGCAGGACCCCACTTATGCGGACAAGCTGCGCACGCTCCACTCTGCGATCGTAGGCATTTGTGCATTGATCGAAAGCTTCCCGTACTCTGTTGAGAAGTGGATGCCGCCTCTCACTGACGGTCAGTCGAGCGATAACTCCACGACAATCGGCCATACTAACTCTACGTATTTAGTTCTTGCTGTCCATACGACTGATCCTCCGCCCATCTCCACAACCATCCGGAAGTGTGCATCTGAGTTCAAGAAGGTATGTTTTGGGCTGACCCTCTCGCGCTAGCCCACGTTGCTGATATTCTCTTCTTCGCCAGACCCATCAGGTATGCCTTACGATGTCGCATCCGTGCTCTGCTTAAACGTGGTATTGACATGCCTTCTCTAGGATACGTGGCATAAAGACCAAGAGGCCTTCGACGAAGACCAGCTTCAGAATCTGTCCACTATGCTTGTGGGCACGTCCTACTGTAAGTGCCCCAACAGAACTCTTTGACCAGTGCTTTGACTTACTCACATTCGATTTCAGATGCTTGATCAATGCGGACACCAACTAGAAGAAGATTGTACTAGTATATTGTTCCCGTCTGAATGTAGCTCAAAGAGTCCTCGAATACGCTTGTCTTGTCCATTGTGTCGATAGTGAAATCAATGTCGAATAATGAAGATGCTTTCGCACTCAGGACGTCCCTCAGACACGCTGCAATCAAACACTGACAAGTCACAGAAATGATCCTTTCATCAGGATACATAAGTACATATAAGCCATACAACATGAGATTCGGGAATAAAGGTAAAGGTATAGAGAAGATGAGGGGGGTATGAAGCACCACGTGAAAACACGATCTGCTCTACGGATACAGTGGATGACTAGTCGTTCAATTCGAATTGCTACAACTCTATTATTGAACTTCAACGCGCGCTCCTGACGCTGCGCTCTCCGCGCAGGCGCCGGGCCAGGAGCATATCCTTCGCCTGGATCGTTACTCGTCTCGCATGCAAGGCAGCCGAGTTGGTGTCTTCGAAGAGGCTCACGAGGAAGGCCTCAGATGCTTCCTGCAGTGCTAGGAGCGCGGAGGACTGGAACCGGATGTCGACCTGGAGAGCAAGCCCGTCATGAGTCTGCGGATCGCAAAGCGCGTCGCCGAGAATAGCGCACCTTGTAGTCCTGTGCGATTTCTCGCACCAGGCGCTGGAAGGGCACCTTGCGGATGAGTAGGTCCGACGTCTTCTGATACTTGCGGATCTCTCGCAGGGCGACTACGCCGGGACGGAAGCGGTGGGGCTTCTTGACTGCCCCCGTGCGCGTGGGCTGAAAAGCAAAGAACAACCAGAGTTATTCAGTACCACGACTGGCATGCAACTTCGTTCATGCTCACTGTCGCAACTGTTTTGCGAGGTTCTTTGGTAGCTAGCTGCGCACGCGGGGCTTTGCCTGTGTTATCTGTCAGACGAGATGAAGACAACCCAAAGGGGGGGTTAGCTACCTCCGAAGGTGCGGCGGGCAGTTTGCTTCGTACGAGCCATGACTGTATAAGGCAAGAATGGGGTGGGTATGATAGAAGGTGGGGGGTTATGAGAGGGTGCGTTGAGCAAGACCGTTTTGGGGCCCTGCGCTTTATAGGAATAGAGCGCGTCCACAATGGCTCGTAGATCGCGTCCACAATGGCTCGTAGATCGCGTCCACAGCTGAGCAATCAGTGATGCGGTTGAATACGCACAATGAGATATCTGAGACCTGAGACGCGTCCGCGGCCACATTGTGAACAATGAGGACGCGGACGCGGACGATCGATGACGCATGCGTGTATGGGGTCAAAGTGCAATTATGCATATGATTAGATACCGCAAAGCGACCCCGCAATAATGATGATGGATAAATGTAGAGTTAGCGACTTTACGAATCAAACCCCGAAGTCTTCCAGCTTCTCTACCACAGCCTTCTTCAACTATGCAAAGGTCCGATGATTAGCGGCACGTTCGTACATGAGATCAAAGACACTCACGGCGGGACTGTTTCCGGATCCTTCAAAGTACGCCAGCATGAGCTCACGGCCGACCCAGTCGTCCTGGACAACACCGAGGTCCCTGACGATCAAGCTGCGCGGCTGTTTTGAGTCGGGAGCAGTCAGGAGCAAGTCTACCGGTGCGTGCTTGGCAAGGGGTGCATTGGGGAAGATGGTCTTCAGCCTGCTGATCGGAGACTGGACGGCCATCTGCTCTTCGGGGGTGAGCGTGCCGCGCTCGCGCGCAAGTTTATGGCGACCCTGGAGAGAGCGAATGAACGCGTCTCGCAGGTGTGTGAAGGATGTTGCGCGTGTGGGGACTTGTCAGGCGGGTGAGTCAGAGCGCGTTATGGTGTGAACGAACTATAGCAACTGACTTATGCGGAGGACGCAGGATGTGTTCCGCACGATGTAGTCAATCTTCTCGTCCGGTGACGCGGATCTGGAGATCTGAGAATACTCAGTGCTCTGTAACGAAAGGCTGCCGTGTTACTGCATACCTTCAAGTTGGGGTTTGACAGGTCAGCATAGAATCCTACGGAGTAGACTTTGATTCCAAGGAATGAGACCTTGCGGACGCCGGCACCAAGGAGTGTGTACGTCGGGAGGGGCGTCTTAGAAGGAATGCGCAGCGTTGTGGGGAAGGAGATGTCCGTGGCTTTGTCGACTATGCAGGCGAGTTCATTGACTACGCAGAAACTGTTATGATACTACTTACTAAATACTTCCTCCTCAATGGTTACAGGAGCATCGAGATGGATGTGGGTCTGCAACGCCAGGAAAGCCGGGATGGCGAATAGTGACCCCCAGAGAAAAGGCCGGGCGCGGGAAAACTGGGCATTTGACGAGTATTGGCGACGAGATGCCCTGAATACGGCTGCGCGAGATGCAGAGGAGGCTGCCAGCCGCTGGAAGAGGGGGAGCATGGTGAACGGCGTCGACTGAGTGCGGTGGGCTGAGAAACACAGGGCGCGCCAGACAGAGCAGACGAGGCGTCGGGCGCGTTTGTCCACGTGCATGCCGCGGCAAGCCTCGACGCGTCTCAGGCTCAGGCCCGCACTGGTTCCTCCATGCGATCGAACGCTGGCAAGCCGTCGAATGCACAAGCTGCAAGCGCATCTTACCCATAGATGCGCATGTCTCTATCGCGCGGCTCTCCAATATGCCTAGGTGTAGTTGCCGAAGCGCCATATTAATGATTTCTATCTGGGGGCATTAATATTCTCAGGAAAGCCTGAGGAAGACCAAGCGATTCAGAAACGACCTCTGCCCTGGTGCACTTATATTTACTCCGTATAGGTCCGAGTTGCAGAAGCCATTCAGGGTATGTTTCAGCTTGTCATCAGCATCTTCGAATCTTACGTTGAGAAACAAAACAGCCCGATGTTGTCCGCGTCCATGTCCGTGTGCTGGTCTGCACGAGAAGTGACAACATCGTTCACGTACTCACCTGAAGAATGGAAGCTGTCTCTCAGAAGTTGATGGTTCATTGTTTCCGTCCCCGGTTTTCATCAAGCATGAGCATGAGCATGCGACTAATCCCTTGCCGGTCAACGGTCATCCGTAACGTGCAAGCGAGTTGAAGAAGAACATCTCTGTCATGCTTGAGCCTTGTGTTTAACTACATCATCGATACCCTTTACCTTGATCAGACGCATCGTATGCCTCGCGGTTTCGAAATTCGCAGCCATGCTTCAGTTACGCGATATTCATCGATTGTGTCTCGAGGGCATGTAGCACCAAGCGTTCAATGTCAGCCATGACCACTCTTGCTGGCACATCTCTCTAGAAGCGTTAGGCATTACCATACAACGGACGATATCCGGTCGTATATGACGATCAATTGCGTACTGAAGAACGGGGTTGATCCCTTTCGCAAGAGAAGGCCGTTTTATCTGTACGCCGTCGTATATCTGAATTGAATCTGAATGGGAGAGTTTTGAGGTACGTCGTCGGGTCTGTGTCCCGACATTAAGTTGTTTCATCGATAGAAGTCCATACCACGCTGTGCCAACGTTTTGGGGACCGGATAGTCGACGACGCCATCGTAATACATACGTGGTTGCCGTGTATAATATGCCCTATTTGGGAAACGTCATCTACGTGTGGGCGCATGGATGTGCATCGAGCCATCAGTACATCTGCATACACTGCTGAAAATCCAGATGCTTCGGCGTATGAGTTGTTGCATGCTTTTGTGAGGCAAGTCTGATTGCTTCTCCCCGATACGCCGATATTTCGAAACAACACCAATGAATAGTCCTATCCCATTGCGCACACGTACACCAGTACTCGTAACAGCAAACGATTGTAGTGAGAGCGGAGGCAACTGTTGCGCGCTGAATCTCGAGATCTCGAGATCTGCTGAGATCAAAGAAGTTCGCGGAGCTTGAACAAGGAAGCTTATCCATAAACGGTAATGTAGATAGTCTAGTGGTCGCCGGTCAACACGCAGCGGACACGAGAAAGGAACAACGAACAACTAAAACATCTCCTCAAACAACGGGGGAGGGTGCTCATAGATTCCACAACAACGTAAACGAGATTTTTAGATCGAAGGCTGGTGCTATCAATAACTGCCTGCGACATGGGCACGTCGAAACAACCAGAGAATTCGCCCGACCGTTTCCTGTCTCCAGTCTACATAGCGTCATCTTAGTCGTTGAATTATGATGTCCAGAGGAAGGTGTGAGAGGAGATGGAACAACAGCGCCATGGCCAAGACCGACCAATATTCACAAAGATAGCATCCAGTAGGGCGAAACCGCGCTATCTTTGCTCCCATTTATGGGATCTCCCTATGCCGAGCAACGGTCAGCGGACCGTTTGCACAGCAAGGCAGAAATTGCCGATCAAAGGAGGCCTCATTTGCGGTATCTAGGCTGCGCTTTCCAACAAAAGGGTCAACCGTCACACTAGATCCAACAGCTGTATATAAAGCACTTACACAGATGGTATGAGTACTTCCGACGTCTCGCTCTCCACCAAAGCGAGCGTGCTCCGAGGTGTGGAACGACGTAGAACGTCTGAGCATGGGGCAGAATCTTTCCAAACTCGTTGCTGAGTAAGGCGACACGAGGCAGTCGCACAGTGATCGGTGAAGGAATCGAAGAGGGCGAATAGAAAGATCCTGACGGGCCACCGATGTGAAGGAACTACGGAGGCGCCACGGGACCTTCTGATGCGGAGCCAGAGGGGTTAGTGGCTATAAAAGCCTGCCAGTGGCACAAAGAAAGCGCCACCTGGCGTAGTGACTTGAAGCAGATGAAAGGCCTACGTGTGAAGGATATGTGCAGCAGACGTACGACGCTGGGAGTTTTTAATTGTCACTGGTGTTGTACGGACTGTGGAATCCCTGGAGAGCGCAACGCCGAAGAACAATAGAGCAGGGTCAGCGGAGTGATCGCAAAAATACACAGTGGAGACGGTGGGCTGTGGTCACCCAAGCAGAGTCAGGACGCGATGCGGGAGAAGAACCCTGAAGTCAGAGAATGGGCAAGAGCAGAAACGTTGGAGATTGGCGAGGGCACACGTGCTGGGCGGTGAGGGCAGAAAGTGGGCTGCGTTCGGATGAGATATGACACTTTAGATAGGGGAAGGGGGCCTCGTGGGGGGTCATATCGATGCGTGCGGGCACGTAAGTCGCGTAGAAGAGGAGGTGGAGGCGGAGATCCGGTCGGGATGCATTGTCTGGGGAGGGGGAGGATAGCGGTGCTAGGCGTGGGAAGACGACGGGGAGACGGGCGCCTAAAGAGGAAGAAGAGCCCCGCGCGATCGTTGTCCGTCTCTTGCGTCTGCTCTCTCTCTCTCTTGCCAGAGTCCATCGATACCAGTCCTCGCCTGACGATCCAGAAGCGCGTCCATCTCCAGAGAAACCTAGGCGAACGCCCGGGATCATCCAGAAAACGGTATTTATTGGCAATTGCCGCCGCGCGAAGGGCACGTTGTGATCAAAACCTTGGACATCTTCCCTCCGTGAGGCTTGCCTCGCCCC
>SEOQ01000296.1:0-30211 GCA_004679275.1 Dentipellis fragilis
CCCCGCCAGCATGCACCAGGTATCGGCTGAATCCGCGCCGGGGCTTGATGAGCTCCATAGCGATCCACGGGGCACGTTCGCGTGCGACGTTGGACAGGGATATTGTGTCTGCGTAAAGATATAAGTCCAGACTGAAGAGAAAAGAAGAGGAGGACGTGCCCATGCACGAGGAGTTTCCGTAAGACTTGTGCACCTCCGCCAGTCAAGAAACAACCTCCGCGATATGTAGTGTCGTTCGGCGGGAAAGTAGCAGGGGCAACGAATCAAAACAGCGTGTCGTTGCCGGCAGGCTGCAGATGCCTGTAATACCCTTCAGCCTACAACATTAGCACGTCCGAATACATCAAAACGTACCGATGCATTTCGAGACCTGCTCCGAGAGAGCTCCTAATGATGAGTTCGTGCCAAGCTTCAGCGCGACCTGTCGTGCTTTCCGGCGCCGCCGCGGGAAACGCCACTGGCACAAACGCCACGTTTGGCCAACTTCATTCTCTTCTCTCTTCCCCCCATCACCCTCACAACTCCTTCTCTGCGGGGCACCAACGCGAACAGGATATTGTTAGTTTATGGATATTATTCCTGTAGTCAAACCTGACTGACAGTTGATCATTCTAGGACACATTGGCACACCACTTGTTACAACACACCCACAACTCACAACTTGCTCACGATAGTATGTCTTTGACTCATCCAATATAATTTCCCTCTATTTGCTTCTTTGCTCATTGGGTTTCATTGCATTTCTGTACCTGCACCATGATTCATTGAGCAGATCACACTTTGGCAATATGCCACTCCAGCTCCATGGCCTGAGTGCAGATGTATTCTGTGGTGAAGAGCTTCCTCAGTACAATGTGAAACAGGATGGTAAAATCATCTCATGCATGATTCCCAGTGAGGTTGGGAAGGTGAGTCTTTACTTTCACTTTCTGAAACCTCGATTTTCACAAGGACTGCTTCTAGGATTTCACTGTCTATCTACAGAAGTATACAGACATAGATGATGATCTCCTCCTGGATCTCTTCCTGGATGGGGAACATGCTGCACACACCATTCTTTGCAAAAATGACAAAGAAGCAGTTATAGAGGGTTTCAGTATGCAACTGGGACTCATATCCCTATTCACTTTTGCAAAAATTGAAGTACAGGTATGCATCTTCTTCATTCAAAACATGTATTTCATCTCATAGATCTTAGACCAGGATGAAGGCACCTTGAGCTCGGGTGATGTTGGCCTTATTGAGATAAAGGTCCACCGTATTGAAATCCTTGGGGTCAATCATGATGTAGAGATGGCTTTCAAGCCTCCAAAGGTGATTTCTCAAGGGACTGCCAGTGAGAAATCAAAGCTTGCTGGTGCCAATTGTGTAGTGTGAGTATTTGAAGTTTGTTATCCTTCCTGAGTCTTACATTGTGTTTAGTGCAGGAGAAGAGGTGGCAATTGAAGAAGAAGATTCTTCCCATTGGAGTTACATCTTCTGTGACCCAGAAGATGAGCCATATGCTGTGTTTCATTTCAGGCATCTGCCACTGGGTATGTGACTTCTATGACCAAGTGTCATTTCCTTGGCTTATTCCTTCCTACATTATATATTAAACTGATGGCCATCCAGAACTTTTGCAAGCCAAGGGAATACTTCCTGTTGAAAATCAAGCAGTTCCTTTGCCACAGGTTGAGCCTCAGGAAGAAAAGCATGTTTACACCCCAAAGAGGCAAAGGGAGTCTGAGGAGCTGTCCTATGAAACAGAGGGCAGGCCTATCAAGCACCATCAAGCTGATGAACAACCTGCATTGGCCTCTGGTAGTACAGATGCTGCATCTCAGGTGAGATTTCTGCAGATATGACTCTCAAATTTCTTACCAATTATTCAGATGGGGAATATTGTGCCTGAGAAAGGTGTGAAAAAAGAGACAGCACCATCACACACTGAAAGAATGAAGGCACTTGAAGTGAGATTTCACCACCTCTGCACTGCACATTATTGGTCAATGTGTCTTCATCTTCATGCAGGCTAAGATCCAGGCACATAAACGTGACATCCACAAGCATGAGGCCATTATTCATGAGCAACAGGCTGAGATCCACACACATCATAAGATGATCCATACTTATGAAGCTCAGCTAGCTGATTTTAAAGCCCAAGAGGACATACAGGGATCTCTTAAGGAAGAGAGGAAATCTTCTCCCATCTTTGTTGGTGGAGCTCAGGGCACTGGCAGTGTCATTGACTTGACACTGGATAATGAATAATTTCAATCATGACTTAGGCTCCTCACATGAGATGTACAGTTGGTTGCACATAGCAGAAATTGTGATGACAGAAATAGATAGAGATGGTTTGATCATACAGATATAATGAGATTGATGATACACATTGTTTCTACTGCTTTCTAGACACCACAAATTACTTCAAGGAGAGTTAAAAGTACAATGCCACTCACCACTTCTATTTGCACCAAAGATCTGTCAATCCATGAGCAGAACACTATCCAGCACTGAGAATCCTGCAGCCACTCCTCCCTCATTCACTCCCTCACCTTTTGCTCCTCACCAACCACCCAACTTCTTCCTCCTTCACCACACCATCCTTACCCTCCCCACCAAACAGTGCCCATCCGAAGATCCCCAGCTCACTCACAACCTCCGCCCGCATCACACCTGCCTCCCCCCCGCCAGCACGTACCAGGTATCCACTGACCCTGCGCGGGGGTTTGATGAGCTCCATGGCAATCCACGCGGCACGTTCACGTGCGGGAAGGGTATCCAGGAAAGGCGGGATAGCCTGCTTGTAGATGTTGTTCCCGCCGCCCTCTCGCTGCGGCTTGAGCACCAAGTCTTGCGCTCGTGCGCGCGCAAGCCTCGTTCCCGCCGGCTCGTCACCTTTCCCAACGTCCTCCGCAGACACGCTGGCGACTGGCACCTCGTCCGCGCTCGCATCGAGGCCCCACATGCCGACCCAGCTCGCGCGCACCTCGTCTGTACCTTCTCCGGGCTGCAAGAATCGCTCAAGCACGCCCGGGCGTGCGAGCACCTCTTGGACCTTCTTGCCGCCAGCGAGCTGAAGAGCCAGAGACGGGCATTGGATCGCGCGGGAGCGCTCGAGAAGCAGGCGAGTATCGTAGACTTGGGGCGTTGGGTAATCTTTCGGCGTGTACCCCGCGCGATAATAGACGACAGAGATTTCATGTGTGCTGGTAGATGAGGGAATCGCGGGGAGAGGGGAGATGAGAAGGCTTCGTGTGGGAGACAGTTGCGCGTGTTCGGCGAGCTGAGGGAAGGTCCGGCGATGGACGTGGATATTGTGTCTGAAGAATGCTGTGAGTATAAGATTGGAGAGAAGGGAAGCAGAAAGCGTACTTGTCGAGGAGTTCGTATTCAAGAAGCCGCTGGTCGAAGACATTGCGCTCATCTGGCTGCACGACAAATAGAATGCTCGATCTATCGGGTAGCCTCAACATTGAAGATGCCTGTGAGATCGCAAAGGCACGCACGATGGATTCCCGTACGCCTTATGCGCCTCCGCCAGTCCGGAAACAAGCCCCGAGATAGTATCATTCGGCGGAAAATTCCCTGGCTGTAGCAAGGACGACGAGTCGAAATAGCGCGTCGACGCCTGCAGATGCCTGTAATATCCTTCAGCCTACGACATCGGCACGTCTGAATGCACCAAATCGCACCGATGTAGCTTGGAAACCTGCTCCGACAGAGCTCCAAACGACGATGAGATCGTGTTGAACTCGACCTGCTTCAGCCCGATCTCTTTCGTACCTTCCGGTTGATGCAAAAGATAATCGGACCTGAAGAGTCCTAGATGCAACGTCTGTCCCACCTCAGCCTCTCTGATCTACTCTGAAAGACACGACGTACCTGTAAAGGCCCCTCCTCACGCGCCGCCTTCCACGCGCGCCAGAGCGCGCCCGTGAACTCGTCCACCGCACCCGCGCCTGTGGGCCCGGTGCCCATCACCTCGTCGAGGAACGCAGTATCGAGCGCGACACGAGCATAAAGAGTGTTGTATGCCCGCTGGAGGTGTTTCGCGCGATTAAAGAGCGTGCTCGGGATTGGCGTTGGGAAGAGAGAGAGGGGCGCATGGATCGCGGAAGTTGGTGCGGGAGGTGGCGGCGAATTTGGCTCATGTGGTGGAAGGTAGAGAAGAGAGTGCGAGAGCGCGTAGGTTGTAGCGAGCAAAGTGAGATGCTCAAGCTGCGTGGGGGTTAACGAAGGGGGCCAGGATACGAAGCTCATCGCTGGGAAGATGTTGGTGTTGGAGAGAGACGAACGGTAAAGCTTTCCAAGATTGCGCAATAATTGTGTAGTGTGATTACATTTACGGTGTAGAGTCACTAGATTACTTTGTAGCTGCCAGTTGATTACAATCTCTATAGATCTAGTGACAATGATGCAAAGCATCAACTCGACACAACGCATTCTACGCAGAGTCTGAGAATGTAATAACGTTGCGGAATTTTGGTTTGCCCGCCGCCATGTCTTCGTACGCTTCAATGAAGTCCTCCAACTTATACTCCTTCACCATCGCCTTAACATCTGCACACGGCACCTCATCAGCATCGAAACTGTAGCACAGCCAAGAAAGCACTCACTCGTCAACGTCGAGAACCTAACGCAAGCTTCTGCATCTACCGCCGCTCCACATGCCCACCCCCTCAACGTCACCCGGCTCATGTTCAAGAATGGATTGAAGACCTCTACGTTCCCATCCGTCGCAGCACTCACAAGTGTCACGACACCGTATCGCGAAGCCGCAGGTATCACTGCGGATATCTGCCTCACCGAAGGTGCCGTGCAGATGATCGCCTTCGCACCGCCCAGCGCCTGCATGTACTCCACGATATTCGTCGTGCGGTAATCGATGTACTCCGCGGCGCCGAGGGATTTCGCGAGTATCTCTTTATCCGAGCCGCCCGAAGCAGCGTAAACCTTGAACCCCATCTTTGAGGCGTACTGAACGGCAAGGTGTCCGAGGCCACCGATGCCCTGGATGAGACAGATGTCCCCAGGCTTGTGCGGAGAAGTGCGAAGCGCGTCAAAGACGGTCACCCCAGCGCACAGAAGTGGCGCGAGCTCGGCGTAGCTTGCGTTTTTGGTTGCATCTTCAGGGAGTGATACCACCGCTGTCGCCAACACCCCCTTCGTGAGCATCGAGGAAATACAGAACTGAAAGTACGAGCACTTACCTTCCTGCGGAGCGTACATGAACTCTGCGTGCCCCCCATCCTGTGTGAAGCCCGTCACGGGCTGTTTCACGCACGCCGCAAAATCGCCCTCCCTGCGCCGCACGCAGACTCCACAGTAGCCGCCGCTCCAGCCCACACCAACAACCTGGCCGACTTGAAACCGCCCGTGAGGGTCGACAGCCGATCCGAGAGAGATGACGCGCCCAACGACCTCGTGCCCCGCGATGCGCGGGTACTGGATGCCTGGCCACATACCGTCAAGGATGAAGTGATCCGAGTTGCATATGCCTGATGCGAGGACCTTTAGAAAGACTTCATTAGGTCCGGGATCGCGGGTAGGGATGATGGTGTGCGTCCAGCCTTGGTGAATGCCATTGCATACGACTGTTTCGACATCGTCAACCCACTCCTCCAGGAGACAGCTGGTAAGACTTACTGGCTTTGTAGTTCTTCGGAAGTCTTGGAGCAGACATGGCGGGTTTGGGTACTTGAGTCCGGAGGTTCTTGTTCTACTTCAGCGAGAACTGGACGCCCCTCTTATATACCCTCTTGTTGGCCCTAGAGGCGCCAACCGTGCCGATCATACCTGTATGAGCAGATGGATGTCAGCTCTTCTTGTCTCCAATGTGATAAATCGTGATCCACATGTAACTAAGCCCATTGCGGTGCCGGGTAATAGGAGTCATCCGCAAGCTGCGTCTCTTGGCGCGATACTGGGGGATGAGCGTCTGGAGGAGCGCGATCTGCTTCTGTAAACACCTCCACTCTTCGTAGCTTTGTCAGTACGAGAAAGACGATCCACTCTAAGCCGTCCAGCGTCTGCGCCTCTGATCTAGGTGGATGTCGAGGCCGAAACCAGCTGCATACCCGGGCACGAGTCTAAGGGTGACGTGTCGTACTATTTTCACCGCTGGGATGGCATTTTTCTGTCGGTCGTTGGCGCGTTTCAATGACAAAACCTGCCCTATGGACGTGAAAATGGTGCACGTTTTAACCTCTGAAAACCAAAGATAGATTCCTACAGCCTCATTAAAAGCAAGCATGGAGTGCATCGTCCGAATTCGATGTGGTGTCACGGTGTCGCTATGGACTAGGGAGGTTCTTCTTGACTATACCGACCGTGACCACTGTCACGGTACTATCTATCGTCTGCTTCCAGAGGTATTTCTTGCGGCAGTGCGGATGTTCAAGAGAAGGCGTGATGACATTATTAAGTATGGTGTGCGTTACATAGCACAGGCATTTCCTTGCCACATACCTGTCCCTGTTCAAAATTCGTAGGTTCCCATGACATTGTGAGCTCGGACGATGAGGTGGTAGTCCGCAACAAAGTGACTCAAGCCGCGGCGGGCCTGCCAGTGCTCAGAGAGATCGGACCCCGGACAGTACTACTTGTAGAGTTCCGTCACCAATATTGGCACTCGACCTTCAAGTTCAGTCAGGCTTCCTTCCTTTCGTGCTCGCTACCATCATTGCCATGTCGAAAGCCAATATTGACAGATGTTCATATGCACTTGACCTATAAATCCTAGCTTTCCGCCCAACTGACACGTTACTCTTAATCGCAGTCGCAAGATGCCCCATACACTCCCCACCATTCCCGCCGAGCTGATCCAAGAGATCGCTCTTCTTCTACCGTCCACGGTCGATATTATAAATTGCCGCTCAATATGCCGCTCAATGACGAGCGCGCTATCGACCACGGCGCTCTTCAAGCGCCGTCTGGTCTCCTCCGGCTGGGATCTCGATGCATGGGAGGCCGAGGAGCGAGAAGATAGCATGCTGGATGAGCGATTGCAGCGATGGATGCAGATCGACTTCATGCACATCCGTGTGTTGGAGTTTCTCGCAGAAGCATGCTCGTATGAGCACTTTCAGCCGGTGGCTTCTGGAATTGACCCGACCGCTGGCTTGATGGAGGCGAGTACTAGCCGCACGCGAGCACTCATTCAATGGTCTAATGCAGCTTCGAATAGGTCATCCCTTTCATGATCAAGATGGCGGAGTTACTGCCCGGCATTGTTTCGCATCACGGTGAGCACTGAAGAGTCTCTCATTTTTGGGAGTCTGACACTTGGAAATCCGACCGCGTTTCGCTTTCAAGTGTCGCGCAATATCGGACATCTCATGCAAGAGACCTACACTATGGCGTGGTTGACTATATTCCGTACCCTGGACGCTGTGACGTTGGAGAGGGAGTTAGTTCCGACCTTCCGGGTGGGGGGTCGCACTTACTCAACCATCGATGCTTTCACCCGTCTGGGCTTCTGCCTCGCTGTGCTTATACCGCATTGTACGCTGGCTTATTGCTCCCACTTTACCCGATCTCATGCGCGCGTCACATATTCAGGCAGCGGTCATATCCAAGACCGTATCCCCCGAGCCGTCATGTCTCCAGAATCCCGTCCGCTGACCTTCCTAGACCCGCGAAGCCCCTGTTGCATGATGCAAGAAAACGAATTGCTATGGTTCGATATGTCCGACCCTCTTGTCAATATCGAATACACGCGACGTCGAACCGCCGCCGGTTTCACCGCGATCTCTGTACTTTACATCGCGATCCTCGAATACCTCAGCCACCAGGGACCAGATGCCCACCGTGCACCATCGCCCCCCGTTATCCTACCCAGAGGTGTTGGAAACTGGTCAATCAAGTTGCCTGAGCAATTCGATCTCACGAATAACTGGGAGCGTCCCTGGCTGAGCAAGCAGTCGATGGCCGCATTACTCGACAAGATCACGGACGCCGGCTGCGCATGGTGCGGTTATTATGGTAGAGGAGTCGCCACGGCGCCGTACGTCGATCCGCCCATGCTGTTCAAGCTATACCGCAAGTCCACTGAAGACAATGACGCGAAAATTCGTTTTGGAGGCACAGGACAGGACAGGGTCGGGCCATTCCGGATCGAAGGCGTGGCCAATCTCGATAGCGGGACGGTGCTTGCTACCAAGCAATACATCCATGCCGATTTCTCATGGGAGTGGAAGGGAATCATAACTCCGTTTGGGATGGTGGGCAGGTGGGGAATCTACGGCTACAATGGCTGGTGGTGGATATGGCCGAAGGAATGGGGTGGCTCGGACTCCGCGACACGGGGATCTGAAAGTTAGATTTGGTGAGATGCTTCGTGTCAAGCATGCATCGTGGAATCCATACTCACGAGTGCATCTTTTCTTACAGAAAATGCTACTCTATCGTTGGATCGCCGGTTAAGTGGAGTCCGAATCGTACTGTCCGAGTCGTGGCCGGACGGTGCTGAAGTTCGAAGTCGACAACCAAAAGAATTCATTTTCTCGGCAATGTCAGACTAATTTCCACTATTATCTACGCACCTCTCGACGATCTACAATGTTACCTGTACTGTTGTTGAATCGCAGTTGCTTCTCGCCGCTCCTGGCCTCAAACCAGGATCCTTCCAATGACGCTAGTGTCAACTGAAGACGCCATAGTTGGGGTGTAGTTCTGTGCCGTTCTTAATGAGCTCAAGGATCTCCTCGTTGCTTAGCTGGTCTACGTCGGATGGCTAGAGCTCATGCATGGTGCCCGCGTGAATACCGACGGATGCGACAGTGAGCGAAATATGCTCAAGGGCAGAAGGAGCAGATTTCTTTGTGGTCTCTGAATGGGTGCCCGAAGAGCCAGGGTCGTGTCCAGCGTTCGGCAGCATCCCAGAAGTCTTCCCGACTTGCGAAACATTGACATGTCGAACAAATAGATACGCTGATTTCAAGCGCTGACGTGACCTCTCCATCTCCCCGGATCCTAAGTGGTCACACTAGCAACGGGTATAAGAAGATAGTTACACTCGATATTTTAGGCAACCTCTGTGGCAATTACATTCAAGTTTATGTCCTCTTTGACATCCATATCTGGCGAGTCCTCCTGGCCTTCCGCCGCCGCCGAATCTGCAGCATACACAGGGGGTCGCGGATACTGAAATCCAGGCCTCAGCAAGTTGTTGATGTTGGTCGGACAGGTCATTCCATGGGCAGCTTCTATGCCTTTCCCCATGCCGACGCGGACAATGATGAGTGCAGGAGCGATACCCTGTGTGATCATATCTTAGAGGAAGCTGACAGGATGCAGGTGGGCTTTGCGAACCATAGTCTGCTGCATTGCATTATTTGGGATTGCCTAGCGTCGCGTCAGATTAGTTGTGACTTATGGGACAGAAATGTCTGAAGGGATCACTGACGACGTAAGTGGGCGTACAGACATTGATGATGATGAAAACAAGAAGTGAGACCGAGTATAATGCGCCAGACTCGATGCTACGAGAAGTCAGTAAGACTCCAATTTTGAAATGAGTTACAAACATCATAAGCATCGCAGAGCGATACCGGACTCCTGCTCTCCTCCCAAGAGTATGCTCGAGTTCTCTAGTTTGCAACCAGATGCGGATCACTGTTGTTGACAGTAAGTCTCTCGCAATCGTAGCACAAAGAACGCATCAGACACACCAATGAGTACAGTCGTTATGATATTCGTTGCGAGACCAAATGCAAAGCTCGCTTCCGCGAGGACATTATTCATGCGTTCAGCTTCAACCAACGTCGGATCACGACCTCCCGGCAGAGGAGGGACTTGTCGGAACCGGTATATTTGAACGTCGTAGTAGATATCAACGAAGTTTAAGACTGATAGGATTTCCTTATTGGCCTTGTTCTTGAATCAATTGGAAAAGAGCTCACCCGTCATCGCCAGAAGGCCCACCAGCGAGGGCACTATGACCGACTTCTTGTGATCCCAGATAATTAGGCATCGGTATATCTAATAGAATATTCGTGTCAGTTGTCCCCATCGTGTGACGAAACCGTGGTCTCTTACTAGCAACCCGTGGGCAATGACCCTGTAAAATTGATCAGCAAGCTTACACTCGTATACTGAGTGAAGACACGTACTGCGCAACCCCCGATAGCGCGTCTTGTGTGGCGAGAAGGATGTACGTGAACACTGGTTCGTTGCTGCCGCCTTGCAGATTGCCACTCGAACAGGAAAAAGACGTATAACCAGTGAAGTACGTGCCGATGGTAAACTCCGGCGTCGCTAGGATCTTCACAAGATCCAGGAACATGAATATCGAACACAACCCGAAGAGAGCTATGGTCGTGACTAGATGGTATTTGTTGGGGCGTTTGCGTGTGAGCACATAGATCGACCCGGTAAATAGCCCTGCATAAAGGCCTAACGAACAGTGAGGTACTTAGTGCGCATCATGGAAGACAGTCAGACTCCTTACCATATAGGAATGTCTCAACCTAATGAAAGTTCGAAGATGTTGTTACTTGAGGAAAAAATATGTAGCTTCCCAGGTGCTTACCCAGAGACTTGCGATTCGAGCCTGCGCATCAAAAATATTGAAATTAGTTGTGTCGTAGCAGACTAGAGCCACAGATGTTCGACACACCCTGAAGAATTCTTCACCACACATCTTCCACGAACGAGCAGAGGCGAGGAGTATGACAATGGGCGATGAAATGATTGGTGCATCATTCTTATAAGCCGCGAAACGACGAATGTGGTGTTCGTCGGGACCTTCGCGGAAGTCGTAGTGTTGGACGTTGAACGCTCGGCATCTCAACTGGACGGCAACTGCCAGCTCGGAGCTCCGCAATCCGAGCCCGAAGGCGTCTACGGTCCTGAATGCAGCGTAAATCGGGATCTCCCGCAGTGTTTACAGTCCACGCGTGGGGGATATTCGGAATTTTCGGACATCCAACGACACGACGAGGCAAAGGTGCGACATGTTCTGTGGAAGTTGTCAACGTCACGCTGGTGTGAATTATACCTCAAGGGATTGGGATGGCCAATGTGAGACTATAAGTTCCAATTGAGTCACCACAGATAAGAGCTGTGGCGTCTCTCTAGCTGAAGTATGAGTGACTCAGGAACAAAACGCATGTCAAGGCATTCGAACCTTCGAAACAAACGTAAGGCCTCACCGGCTACCAGTCCTCCCCAGCTCCCCGCTGCATTTCCGCGCCCCTCCACATGATCATCGATGCTATCGATATGTCGGATGTTTGAAGTTGACATTGCACCTTGGCAACAATACTGGGGACTACCAAGTTGCCAGCGAAGGTCTGTCTGTCTATTTCAGACTTACGTCAATCACGGTCTCCCTTACCGTCCGACGCGTCTTGCCTGTATCCTGCAGTAACTCGGCCATCAGAGCGGAACTTTCCTTGACCAAGCCTGACTCGTTCATCTATACAAGGATAAATAGCCTTGAAGGTCGGCCCGAATGCTCCAGAGCAGTGGAACCCAAATATACCATCCGGGAAGCAAGCCCTGGCTACGCGTTCGGGGCCCGAGAGGTCCAGAAAAGTTGATCAGCTGCTACTGGGTCGCAAAAATATCATTGTCAGAGTATGAATGCAGCGCGAAACATAAATAAACGACACAGCACAAGAACGAGAACGAGCTTGGACGACACACTATGCGACCTCGCCCGGTGACACCGCCCCGGACGCCTCCCCTCCCTTCTCCGCCGTCACCAGTTCCGTCTGCCGCACTGGTGAGCGCGGCGGCCACGGCGACGATTCCGCGTACTCGCGCTCCGCAAACCTGATACTATGCAACACGTCGAGTGTGGCGATGGAGCGCGGCACCTGGTTACTGAGCTGTACAGGCGCCTCGCTCTCGATACCGGAGGCCAGCCCAACGCGGATGATAATCATTGTGGGTGCGATGCCCTGTAAAAAATCGCAGCGTCGTTAGGGATCGGACAGCCCATGGAAGTGAGAGTACGAACCACGAGTTGAAAGGCCACGTTATTCGCGACTATCTGTGAAGGATGGTTAGGGAGGATAGAAAGTCGGGTAAGGAAAGGAAGAACGCACGGAGTATAATCGTGTTGTATAGAGACATGCGAGCGTGACTATGAAAGAAAGCGATAAGACAGCCCCGGATTCGACGCTGGGGGTCCCATCAGTCCTCGATCCATTCAACAACTTGAGGGGGAAATTCTTCACATAATAGCAATCGCGGCATCATAATGCTTCGCCCCGCCAACCTTCCCCAGAGTGCGTTGCAACTCCCGCTTCACAGACCATACCCGGAAAGCTACCACCCGAGAGATTCAAAATTCAGTGAGCGTCCTCTGACTGCACGATCAGACTCTTACAGATGCAAAGTGTGGCCAAGACATTCGTGGCAAGTGTAAGCGCATACCCAGCAGACGCCAGGGCGGAATATAGGTTTTGGTTCCTCACCCACTCGGCCGAGATAGGATCTTCCCATAGAGGGGTGATCACACGGATATGGTAAATCGCAGCATCATAATAGACGGCGGCGAAGTTGCAGGCTGAGAGGAAGTATTGATTGAGGAGGTAATGGTGATGCGAATAAAACACGTACCTGCCGTAGCGAGTAGCAGAGGGATGAGGGGGTAGACAATCCATCGCTTATGTTGCCACAGGATGAAGCATCGGGTAATCTAGTTCTCGTGTAAGTATTTCTTTTTTGCGAACACGACAATCCACTTACCAGGAGTGCATCCGCAATAAACCTATCGAAGAATAATTAGCAACGAAAGATAGCAAACCAAGTGAAAAGTGCTCACATAGCCATCGCGCTCACCGCATCGCTCGCTGTGAACAGCAAATCCTCCAGGACTGCCTCCTCCAGACGTGACTGTGTCTCCCTCGTGCATGAAGACACATTGGCACCGTCGACATCGGAATTCGCGGTGGCATCGCGCGTAAGCAGGATGCGTACGAAGTCTAGCAGCATGTCGGCTGTGCAGAGAACAAATATCGATATTGAGGTGGCAAGGTAGTATTTGCTACGCCGATGATGGGTGAGGACATAGACTGAGCCCGCAAAGACTGCGGCGTTGAAACCTTCAAATAAACAGATGTTGAAGCAAGCTCGAGACCGAGTATAAATACGGCACTGACCATAGAATAACGTCTCAATCTTTACAAGTTGATGTCACTAGTGAGGCCTTGTGGAACACGATGCGTTTTGATGCACTCACCCAAAGACCTGACAATTGCGCCTGCAACCAGTGGCAAGGGTTAGTTAAGAATAGCTAGAGATGAAGTCGACTCACTCTATAGAACTGGTCCCCGCACATGGTGTAGATCGATCGATCGTATCGAGAAGATGTTTTGCTGTTGTTGTAGGACGTCTGTACGGACACTTATATGTCACCACATCCCAGGAACCCCTCGGAGTCCTCGTGCGCCTACAGTGAGGTTCCACATTCACGGAGAAGCAGTGAAAAGACCTTCTAGAGCGGTATGCACAGCGCTGCACCACGTTTTGCGAAAGAATAAGTCCGACCACGAGCGCACATCTGAATCAGGATGATGTGTACCAAGCCGTCCATCAACAATGCGTCTTCTCTACACCGCAAGTGGCCATTTACAAGTCCGCTTTCTGCACCGGCGAGCAGATCGAATAGTGATATGTTCCACAGACGCTTTCCTCGGACGCGACATCTGTAACAGAAGCGGGGAGAACATCGGGAACATCAGATACGCGCCGGGGAAGTGGACGTGCAGTGTTATCGGGCTGTATCGCACTTGCACTGGACTTGCGGACGCTGTTGGCCTCGTCATCGGAGAGCGTCTTCTGACCATTGAAGGAGGCAAGAAGGCTACCGGTTATTGCTGTTGGTTCATATCCCGGAGATGTGGCATGGGAATGGAAGCATCGTGCAGGCGCTTGTGGGGTTGGGTAGACGGCCGTGCAGGTGAAGCCCGAGTTCTCCAGTATCCCCGGGCTTGATAAACAAGAGGTGTTTGTTTCAAAGACACGCCACGTATACTCTTCGTGGCTTTACGGAGATGTCAGATTCCTGGATAAACAGTCAAGTTGAAAGACTTACAGCTAGTAAGCTGTAAGGAACAGATACACTAGCTTCCTCTACTACGCGATTTACTTTTACCTTCATCCTGACTGCCACCTGCATCCTAGAAGCGCACCGGAAGACGGGCGCTTGGCACAAGCAAGCTCGAGGACATAAACGGCAAGCTCATCACCGAATTGGGACGAGGTAGTTTCTTGGAGCGCCGAACACAAGGCTCAAAGAGAGATGACTGCTTGCACTACTCAAAAAGGCAGCCGAATGCCCATTTCAATCCTATGAGAGGGTAGCCTGAAGGCGGCGCTGAGTCGGGAGTTCAAACCTCCCAATGCCAACAAGATAACCTGATTTATCGCTATCGAGACACTTAGCAACCGCAATAACTGGTAAAGAGAGACGTACTTAACTAACTGTCCCTAGGTGCAATGGAAGGCTCTAAACGGGTAGAGTNTCAGCATCGAACACGACAGGTAAGAAACTTACCTCGGCAACGAAGAAACTTGAACGCGGAATAAGATAACCTGCTACACGCAACATCTGCATACAACCAATCTCGTAAAAAGTACAACAAAATTCGATGTGGCGTCCTTGTTAATTCTTCAGCAGCTCTTCTACAACCTTGTCTTCCGGAATCTTCGCGACATTTGCTCCCCTGTAGTTCAGCCGCCGAAGCACATCGATCTACGTATTTCCGCTAGACGTAAATCGTGGTCCAACGTCGAAAGAGAAACATCAGACGTACGACTTTCGCGCGCTCGAACCCAATAGCCTCGAACTGCTCTACGTGCGCCTTCTCTAACCCCGCGATAGCGATCTCGTCTCGCTCGCCACCCTCCTCAGGCACACCTGGCGTTCCGGACTTCGCTTTCGAGCCACCAGCGTAGACCTATCGTATATCAGACTCGTCAATACAAAGCCTATGGTCGAACAACGCGACTACGCACCTGAGTCCAATATCTCGCCGTATCGTCAAATCCGCTGCGGCTCGTCATATAGTGCTTTGCGACCTCGGCATCCTGCGGGTCGTTCGGCTCCGGACTGCAGAGCAGGCTTTGCAGACTGATGAGAGTTGATTTGAGCGTAAGCACGGGAGACCACGCGTCCTTGAGGATGTCAAGACAGATGGCGCCGTTCGCGGAGGACACATTTGGATGGTACACTTTCGTGATGAACTTCATTTTGGGGGGCTGGAAGGGATATGTGGGAGGGATTTGAATGTCCTGCAGGCACAGAGGTGAGCGTGGAATGCGCATGCATGACGGACTAGACGCACGACTTCGAAGTGCCCGCCCTGGTAGGGCGTGTCTTCGGGTCCGGGAAACGATCCTTTCAGGTGAAAGGGTGAATTATCGATGAGATCGACCTGAACATGCGAGGCCTTATCATTCTTGCAGTCTGTGTAGAGGTATGATTACAATCGCGAACAGAGCGCCGGAGCGCTTGCACGCACCTGCAATTTCCTTATTTACGCGACGCAAACGGGCATCCATGTTGTATGACTGATGATGCGGGTTGCCTGTAGTTATGGGAGAGCTTGGAAACCTTTGAGGGGGTGGTGGTTGAGGGGAAAGAGTATGAGGCTCAAGCTTGCCTGCAAAGGGCCACACCGTCACTGACGCCGCACGCGCGTCGGCATTGTCCGAAACGCCACTCACGTGCGCGTTTGAATATACTTCAATTCAACTTCAACATCTGTTGTCTGTGCCTCTGGCCTGTCGTACATACGATCTTGAACCCGTAGCAGTAAAGAAGAAAAGAAGAAGTCAAAAAACAATGAGCAAGTGGATGTGATGAGTTATTCGCTTCGTGGCGGCTAGATGCCCGATTAGATCTAATACTAGGCGCCCGGTAGCCTCATGTTTGTGCTCTCGACCGCTCAAGTGATCTAGAAACCGCATTCCAGCTGCGTCCAGCCAACCCGACTGAGCTCATTTAAAAGTGAATTATTGTCTGCAGACTCTTTTTCGAACAAACCCATCTTACTGCCAGCTGGGAAAGCTACAGACACTCACTGGCACGAGCCAATCTCCTCTTGCGGTTCTCGTGACCCCTTCCCACCCGATTTCGTTATATCGCACATCCTCCAAATCCAAACCCAAAAAACAATCCCTAGGACATCCGCCATGCCTACACAACCGATGCGCACCCGCGTCGCCGACTTCGTGCTCAGCCTCCAGGACAAAATCGTCACCTCCTTCGAGGAGCTCGACCCCTCAGCGCCTCCTTTCCTACGGGACTCCTGGAAGCGCGCCAAGGGCGGACACGGCATCTCCTGCGTCTTCCAGTTGCCATATGGCTACGACAAACCCACCACCCTCGAGAAGGCGGGCGTGAACGTGAGCGTGATCCACGGCACGCTTCCGCCCGCCGCGATCAAGCAGATGCGCGTCGAGCACGCGTCAGTGCCGTACGACCCGCAGGCGGAAGCCGCGCTCCCATTCTTCGCAGCCGGCATCAGCCTTATCATCCACCCGCGCAACCCGCACGCNCCCACCGTGCACGCGAACTACCGCTACTTCGAGATCACGGCGCAGCAGGCGGAGGGGAGCGAGCAGACGGAACAGCCGGAGGTGCTCGCGTGGTGGTTCGGTGGTGGATGCGATCTGACGCCGTCGTACCTCTACGAAGAGGACGCGGTGCACTTCCATCGGACTCTCAAGGATGCGTGCGACCCGCACGGCGCACAGCTGTACCCCGCGTTCAAGAAGTGGTGCGACGAGTACTTCTTCATCACACACCGGAAGGAGGCGCGCGGTATCGGCGGGATCTTCTTCGATGACCTGTGCGCAGACCCGCACAAGAGGCTGCCGAACGCGCTGGAGGAGTCTACGAGTGAGAGGCCGTGGACGAAGGAGGACATATTCTCGTTCGTGAAAAGCGCTGGAGAGGCGTTCTTGCCGTCCTACCTGCCGGTCCTGAAGCGCCGGGCGGATCTGGAGTTCACGCCGGAGCAGAGGAGATGGCAGTTGGTTAGGCGCGGACGGTGCGTTGTTTGTTTCTCCCTCGCATCGCCTTTTATTGATTGGCCTGTTGCAGATATGTCGAGTTCAACCTCGTCTACGATCGCGGCACGAAGTTCGGCCTTCTTACCCCTGAGGCGCGGATCGAGAGTATCCTGCTCAGTCTTCCCTCTGAAGTGCGCTGGGAGTACATGTGCGAAGTGGGCACCGAGGAGAGTAGCGAGGAAGCGAAGTTGTTGGCCGTCCTGACGAAACCCAGGGAGTGGCTCTGATCGGATGCCGAAGAAGAGATGTAATTTTACATGTATCAATACACGGAGGCCAAATATTCATTTCTGTGGTTCCACCGCTTGCTACAGCCATTCCTTGTTCCCCTTGTGCGACAAGAAGGCACCGCTGTTCTCCGGCGTCAAGTCGTCGAAGACCTTGAGCATCATCTCGACAGACTCGTCGGCCGTGAGGGGCCTCTCCCAGTTGGGCGCGATCTTCTTAAACTTCGTGACCATCTTCTTCGCGTCTTCGAGTTCCTTGGCGGTAACTGTCGTCCTAATTCAACGACTTCTTATGTCCGCGAATAAGAGAGAACTCACGCGCGCGGGTGGCGGTGTCCACAAGACCAGGACTGATCGCCAAAAACAAAATGCCCTGGGGTTTGTACTCAGCAGCATATTTGGCAACCGCCATGTTCACCGCCGCCTTCGAGATTGAATAGGGGCCGCTGGTCTCATAGCCGGAGGCAAGAGTTAGGTCGAGGTCTCCGGCGCCGCTGCTGATGACGATGACTTTCTTCAAAGAGCCCTTTTTGACGAGCGGGAGGAAGGTATTGATTGTGTGAGCCACTCCCACCACGTTGACTGTGAACTGAATGAGACGTGAGTATGATTCTGACAGCCAGAGCCGGCGTCGAAGAAGACCTACGAGGGCGACCAGGTCATCTGCAAGCAGTTGTTCCTGGCCTGCGGGGCTGAAAGCCCCCTTAGCGACATGAACTTGAAGGTCCTCAAGATAAAGTACGTACTATCCATCAAGGGGGAGGGCATCCCTCTCGTTAGGAAGCATGGCAGCATTGTTGATGAGTACGTCCAAGGAACCGCCTGTGATCTTTGCAGTCTCGGCCGCGGCGCGCTGATGGCACATCTCTACTCATCACTACGGAAAAAGAAATTACACGGCGGTCCCTACCTGGAGGCTGGCAAGATCGCCAATGTCGGCCTGCAGAATGTGGACGTTCGAGCGGTTCAAGCTCTTCAATTCATCAACGGTGCCGACGTTGCGAACAAGGGCGATGACGACATTATCAGGTTTCGCACTCTGGATTGAAAGTGAGTATGAAAGAAAATGATTCGCAGCATGAGAGCGCCATACCAACTGACGGACGAACGCGAGGCCAATGCCGCGGTTCGCACCAGTAATGACGTAGGAAGGCATGCCTAGCTGAATCTAAGATTCAAAACAAGAGTGGAGGGCGACAGGTCTGCTTTGCGGGTTAGCAGGTTGACTCTCGACGCATCTACCTTGGCCCTTTTATACTGAAAAACAGCACACCTCTTGATGCCGACGGTGCAGGGACTCTAGAGCGGCTCTGCTGCTGAGTAAGTCATATCTGACTGATCTCCAGCAAACGCGTACTCGCCATTACGCTGTGCAATATATCGCAGCAGCGCCTATGCGCTCGCGCGGCGAGAAGAGGGTCGCCCGAGTGCGGATGGCCAATGGGATGAAGAGGAGCTAGTGAGACATACGAGGTGGCTGATTCAGCAAGGTTCGAATGCTCCCAGCGGAGAAGCACACAGTCTGCCGATCGCACGAGCTCGATGCCGCGGCATCCAGCCGACTGAATGTCCGATATTCAAGTAGCCTGTCCCCTGGCGCGATGCCCCTAGCGACTGCAGTCGTGCTTGAGCGTCTGAGTAAGCAGCATCGAAATCATTGGGATGACTTTGCGGTATTCACGGTGGGGCAGGACACACGCAATACGCGGAACACCCGATAAATCTGAAGTCTTAACGAAGCCCGATCCATTGGGACATAAATAGGTGAGATGTACTAACAAGTTGAACGAGATCTGGCGGCAGACGAACGAGTACTTGACTGTCGGACGAGGCAAGGCTGACTCGGAAAATCAGTGATAGAAGTTGGTTCGCTGTGCTGTAGAAGTACTCACTGTGTTAGAACTGAATTTCGTGAGCGATTCTTGAGACGAACCGCATTTTATGCGTCGCTGTCGATGGTTTACAACTAACGGTAATAGTATCATGACCAAGTCACCGTGACGAGTTCTCTGCTGCAGGCTCGAAAAGCTTGTATATACTTTGTGATAATCGATAAAAATTTATATAGTTCGATGGCTTAGCTGGTTATCGGATCTGTCTAACACTTGTCGGCGTTGTCGCATGACGTCCTACACAAGGTTCCCGGTTCGAGCCCGCATCGAATCAGTAGGTTGTTTATTCTCGATTTCGTTTTGCTTTTCCGAAGTCAGGGAAGCCGGCCTCAGGCGGCGATCATGGCCCTCGACATCCCTGCATGCCGTACATACTCAGAGTGGGTACAACTACCGTTCTTGCAGCCTCTTACAACTGTGAGGCCTCTCCACTTAGGCGGCCTGTCTCTGCCAGGCCAGATGCTGTCGACAACAATGTCTCAGCGCAACTCGCTGGCGTGGGGATCGGCGGTGTTTGCAAGAGATCGGGAAGGCTGAGGATTATCAGGCACCCGCCCCAACTTTTGTGATCTCGATGCAGCACCACGACCGCGGCCTGCCCAACCATGCCGCATGGCGACCGATGCTAGGCTATTCCATCTGGGGATCGCGTTAATCTTTCGGGAGATGCGATGGCACGTATAACCGGGACGCTTGTTCCACCCGTCGTGCAGTCTGCGTGTGCTGTTTGTTGCAGGCTTCCGTGTCGTCTGTCCCGCTCAAGCCGTCGTAGGTGCAGCCCACCTTCTTTTGAGTGCGACGTGAGCAATGGACAGCTGCGGAGACGAGTGGTACAAGGTGCGTCATGTTGTCTCTACAAGTCGATGCCAGCCATTCTCATCTATTTCCGCTTGCTTAGACTCAAATCGGTGGTCTATGGGTAAGCACGGGCAGGGCTTTCTCGCGTGTTGATAAGGATGTCTCATTTCATGTGGCTTAGGCGGAGACGGTTCTCTTCGGTGAGCAGTGTTCTTTCGCTATTTCAGAGGCAACTGAACTGAGACTGCTTGGAGGGCTCAATTGTGCTCTATTTGGAGGCGCCATTTACGTGTTGACGCGTGTGAAGCGCAACAAGTGCTATCTGGCAACGTCTATCGCCATCTTCACGCTATGCACCGCGGTCGTGATCATTGACTTCCTTCGGGTCGTTCTAACACGCATCACAACATCAACCTCCGATGTTATCGATGGTACGGCCGTTGCATGTAGTGCTAGCAGCGATGAGAGGGGACGAGAAGCGCGCATCGCGAATCTGGGGACCATGCTGGTCGATTTGTTCTTCGCTCTCGCGCTGTGAGTGACGCCTCTTAATCAATGAATGGAGTTTGCCTAACTAAATATAGGTTCATTGCCGATGGATTAATGGTACGTCGTTACTAAGAAGGTCCCTGCGTGTTTGACTCACGAGTTCCAGATCTTCCGCTGCTACGTTCTATGGGGTTACAGAAAGCGTTTTGCGCTTCCCATGCTTCCGATACTGCTTGCTATGTTGGGTGCGTCGTCTATACGATGTGGGAGCTGAAGCGTCTAACGAACATCCAAAACAAGCGTGTAATCTAGCTGCGGTGTACTGCGATGCCACGATTTATCGCCTGACAGGCAAACCCAAGACAAGTGCTGGGCTTTCCGACGAGTGGATCAGGATATCGAACCTAGATACCGTCGTAGCGGAGGCCGGCTATGCGCTCACTCTTGCGACTAATCTTATCACGACCATATTGATCTGTGAGAATTATATCTTTGGATCATCCGAGCAAGGATATTGATGTCTCTTCCTCTGTAGCTTGGCGGATATTCTCCGTGAAGAGGGAACTTGAGAAGGTCTCAGGGCGGAAGTCAGGCGCAGTCTATGCTTCTACGCTAACTATGATGTATGTGCAGACTCGCTTCCGCATTCGTAACGCTGACCCGTGGCATCCTCTGGTAGAATTGAGTCCGGAGCTATACTCTCCGCATTCTTCCTCGTCACATTCGTGTCATATTTCGTCGCGCCGCTTTATCTTGTACGTCTGTACATCTTTGTCTCCTCAAATCTGCACTGACCTCCGCTACAAGATTACATCTAATGGCGCAACCTTACAACTGGTCGTGAGTCTTATCCCTTACTGTCTCTGCATTCGGTCGTGACTGTCTTTCGCAGGGCATCGCGCCGGTCCTAATTATCATCCGAGTCGGCCTTGGCTCGAGCTTCGAGGCGAAGCATGCGACAGTCCACATGAGCGACGGCTCGCCCGGGCAAATGCTCGGGCCCAATACCACCACCATTCATTTCGCAACACGTGGCAGCACAACGCAGATGGACTCCGAGACTGAGATGCAAGGGATAGGGGAGCCAGACGTGGTGATTTTAGACTTGGAGAAGCAGTGACCGTGAGCTTTTATAATATCGCATTTCACCCTGAATGCGGCTGTTGTATATATTGATATTAGATGGGAGGCTTAGGTGAATGATATCTACTCCAAGTTTTTCATTGCGAGTTCCTAGTCGAATAGCTGAGATGTTCGGCGACGGAGACGTGCGGAAAGCGACCGAAACCAATCCGGTCTAGCTCAACAACCCCACCGCCACCGCCGTCCGCAGCTGTATATGAACAGCAAGAAGCCAAGCTAAGAATACGTCACCTTGTTATCTTTGTGAAGCTTGCTCGACGCGATGCCGCAACGAGATGACATTGTCTGACGGGCCAAATCAGTGAATTATCCGGAATACGGAAGTACGTGCCTTTTCTGTATATATAGGATCCGAGATCTAGTCATCGATACCTCAAAAGCGAAAGTGTCATCGTGAGACTGATATCTTCTTCACATGTTTTGCCAGGAACAATTCGGTCATGTTACCACCGTCACACGCGGCGTATGGAGGCGCATGTCGTAGTTGAGACGGTCCATGGCAGCTCAAAGTAATTGCTGTCTCGCGGGTTGGACGTTGGGTATGTCGACTAACGTGTGGCAGATCTGAGTGCGATAGCTACGCTCGCACAGCCCAAATATACTGCATATTTTTGGTGAATTATTTGCTCTAATTCTTGTCGCGTGCAACAATGAGTACGCTAACTATCGGGTCTATTGCAGTCTGCCGCTGCGGGGCAGATAGGCTTATATTGACGTCGTAGTGCCTCGTTCAGAACCTCTGGTTTTGACGCTTTCAGCCCTAGACACTCTCACGGCGCTTCGCCCTTAATAGACTGCCGTTCTTCCCACAATTGCCGTATATTCGGCACCCGCAATGGTTCCGACGACCACTCAATCAGCGCTTCGGTATAAATTGCAGAGTCGACGACGTGCAACGCTCATTTGACCCGCTCAGAGCTATGACTGACTTGTCTAGGTCCTCGGGTCGTTCCTCCTTATAAGCAAGCTCAGTACTCGTGAGCTTGGGGGCCTTTCCTTTCTATTACCAGGCGCTTCGCCATTCCATCGGCCATGTGCGGCGAAGAATTTTTCAGGGTGAGTGTAGCTTCACCATGTCATCTAGGACGTGCATCTGATTCTGCGCGAAGAGTCGCCTGGCCAGTCTATGGGTAAGCGGCTATAATTCGTTTGTTTAGCATCCGGCGTTCATGTCGCTGGTGGTGACTTGGATTCTCACAAGGTGGAAACATTTCTATATGGTGCGTAGATCATTCATCTAGACTCGAGCGCATTCTGACGATTCGTTAGGTCTCTATACGCTTCTATTTGCAGGGTCAATCTATGTCCTTGTTTACCGACGCCCGCACAGATACTATCTGCTAACGACCACGACGTTGTTCGCCCTCTGCTCTACGTTCATGTTCATCGACTTCGTGAAACTCCTCGAGACACCGGACTTTACGACGAACACATTCTACGCTGGGTATTCCTCCATCTCCTGTCCTTCAACTTCTCCAGAAAATCATGTCAACATCCGCCTGACCGAGACCGTGTTTACGGATCTACTCGTGACGATCCAGGATGGGCTCTCAGCGCTAGCGCAGTACGTTCCTCCTTTCATTCTAGATCTATACAATTGCTGAACTAGGCTCCTGGTGCAGGGTCATTGCTCATGGGTTGCTGGTGAGTGGATGAAAATCACCGCAAGGTATTCCTGACGCATGAATATGCTCGGCAAGATCTACCGATGTCTTATCATCTGGGACCGGAAGAAATGGGTTGTAATGCCCTCATCTGTATGTTTATTTGCTACGACAGGTGAGTTACCTCTGGAAATGGTATACGATAGCATGCTCATCGCTACGCACCGTTAGTATTGAATCTCCTTGACATTTACTATGACGTCGAAATCTACCGCTTCCGTCATGTCATACTGCGGTCAGATCCGAGCCCTCCCCAGCTGGCTAAGGTACAGCGCATGAACAGTGTTCTCGCAGAAGCGAGTTTTGCGCTTGGGCTGGCGACGAACACCCTGACAACTGTGTTGATTGGTGCGCATCCTGTCTCCCCGCGCTTTCTCACTATTAATTGAACACTCTGCCTGCAGTGATTCGTGTATGGCTGTCTACAAGAGAATTAGAGCGTACCCTCGGCAGGAGAGTGGGTATCCGATATCGTTCAGCAATACTTATGGTGTACGTGGATCCATGATTTTCTTAGCGGCAATACTCTGATCCATTCTTCAGTGTCGAATCTGGCGCATTATACTCGTTGTCCTTGCTGATCTTCTTGATTGTCAATGTCTTGAGTCCTACGTATTTGGTACGTACTTTGCTCATCCAAGATTGTTCCCCATATCGACGTTGTTGTTTCCTCACATTCGTTAGGCGATCCCCAACAATGCAATGCAGCAGCTCATGGTAGGTTCACGTGCTATGGCTCAACGAAACTCACCGAACATGATTCTCGCGCAGGGTATAGCACCTACCCTCATCATCGTACGCGTTGGGATGCGGAAGAGTGTTGAGGTGTCACGGGATATACCCCGCTTCAGCAACGTTGATGAGTTGCTCACCCCAGCATCTCATACTGGTCACTTTCCCGTATATCCTGCGGAAACGGGGACGGTAAAGAATCACTTCGCTACTGCAACAGAGGCAGCAAGTATCTGAAAGCGGGTGATGAGGTCATGGAAGGTGTCTAAGAGTATGACCGTTGACGGGAAGCTTGCATGTTATCATTAGAGGCACACTTGAGTCAGTGTCGACAATCCAGTGTTCAGGCCGGATTGTAATCACGGGGTGAATCGTTAGAACATTATATCAGAATTAGATGTATAAGTACTAGAGAGAGCTTGCCTACGAAGTCCATATAACACGCGGTAAACAGACTTGTGCGTTACTTTCATATGAGTACTTGTCATCCGACAGATCCAGTCGCTCGTTCCTCTGTCACCTCCGATCATTTTTGCTCCTATGAATATAGGATCACACGCCAGCAGCCCTGAAAGAAGCATGGCTGTCGATATTGCCTATCATTGAGTACTCGAATAGAATGAGACTGGCGAGGACCTAGCAAACGAGCGGGCTTTTTGAAAGGCTTTTCGTAACAAAAAACATTCTGGACGCACCTGCACCACGCCATCAAATTTTGACGCGTCCCAGAAGAGTGTAGCGTTATTTACGCCGGCCTGAATGCTTATAACCGACGAGAGCAACATATGATAGCCTCGTAGTAAATGGTTTCCGAGGCGGACATTGCTCGCTGTCGACGGCCGGGTCCTTTCCTCGGCAGGGTACAAGGCTGAGGCTCCGAGCCGGCACCCTCCGTTATCATTTGACATGGCCGCGGCATGTCTAGATTTTCTCTCGCCGGCCACCACGATAAGTAGTGTATGTCAATGTGCAGGCTCTTGAATTGTTGTCGTTGTGTTTTCCACTGATTTGCGCGAATTATACGTATAGGTCGTATGTGAAGTCGGAAGGTCTAACCTATCGGAGCGCTTCCAGTTCATTTACGAGCATAAGAGGGTATCCGATGCCCCCCTTGGCAACATAATTGCATCGGCTGCAATGCCACTGCATCAACTGGCCCACCGGCAATACAGCAGATCTTCAGATATAGGCACCTGCATTTAGCTCGTCTGGGGATACGTTGTAACGTGCAGGGGGGCCTGGAATTGACTAAAGATTACGCTCAGATACAGATTGATTCCAATCAGCAGACCATTCCATTTCAAGTGTCTTCACCCACGTCTCTCGATAGTGCAAAGTCTACAGCGGAAGCCCAATGGGACGAAGGTAACATCGACAGTTCAGGCAGGGGCCTCGAGCTGGCTGTCAAGCGATGGTAACTGTAACTAGAGTTTCGGTGGGAACACGTAGCCTATCTGTGAGTGTGTTCGGGCAGTGTTCGGGCTCTTTCAGGCATCCCAAAAGGGCTGATCGGACAGGTCTCGATGCCGTTAGCGCGCGCCAGTCGCGACGTCGGTTAGATGAGTTATATACTAGGGCCCTGCTGTGATGCGCTCGCTTGGAGCATGTCTGATTCCCCCACGCCTTCTCCCCCATGAATCGTACAGTCTACGGCTACGAATAACGACAGCCTCATCTGTCTGTTCGATAAGTATCGCGTCGAGCTGGGGTCGGACGTCTCACTCTCTTTCACCCCTCCGGTCGAATGCTGGTCATGTGCGGCCATGACTACTACATGGTATGTCGATCTGCATCTAGTAGGGAAGACAGTCTCACTGAGCTGCGTTTGTATCGTTGAAGGCTACGATAGGAGGTCTTTGGGTGAGTTCATTAACTTAAACGACCCATTCAACTTCACTCAATGCTCTCGTGCGCAGGCGGAGACCATATTCTACGGTTCGTGCCACTATCGGACCCTGCCTACAATCGCTGATGGCTCTGCAGGACTTTATGTGGCTATCTTTATTCAGTCGATAATTCTTCTCGTCACTCGGCGGCGCAACAAATACTTCCTTCTCACATCTATCGCGATGTTCATCCTCTGCACGATTCACCTGGTCATCGATTTCCTCAAAGTCATACTGGCCCCTGCTGTAGTCTCAAATAGCATCTGCACTGGCGTAGCATGCCTCGCATGCGGAGGCAATACTCAAGAGAGGCTAGATCAAGTCTTAATTCAGAATCTCCTAGCTCCCATCGGCGCAAGTATCGTCACCGTAGTCCAGTAAGCATTCAATTGTCCTTCCTTGGAAGCATACTCTGAGACGTGACAAATAGATTTTTGGCGCAAGGTCTTCTGGTGAGTTCAATCTATGCTTATCGCTGGGGGTGTCGAGCGCTCATTTCTGCCAGATATATCGCTGCATCGTCATCTGGAAAGACCGGCAGTGGGTCGCACTCTTCCCGTCGGTTTTCCTGATCGCAAGCACGGGTCTGCTCTTCTGCCCCTATGTAACACAATCCATTGACTGACCTGTTGAATACAGGCATTTGCTTCGTGAAGATCTACGCTGAAGCTGAAATTTATCGTATCAGACGAAGCTCACCCCTCTCACTGCCCACGCCCCCGCTGCGATGGACCCACCTCAACAATTTGGTTATTGTCCTCGAATCGGCACGCGTTGCGCTTGTTCTTATGACCAATCTTACGACTACGACCTTCATCTGTGCGTGCAGCATCTAATTCAGAGCAACTTACATTGCAGAAGATTGAGACTAACTCACGTGCGTGCGTCTAGCTTTGCGAATCTGGCAAATCAGCCGCGAACTGGAGGCGATAGTAGGGAAAAGGGCAGGAGCGAGGTACTATTACAGCATCGCAATAGTGTGAGTGTGCTCGTTCCCTAATTCTGATGCAAGCGTTTACCAATGCCAACTCGGCTTCGATGATTTAGGCTGGAATCGGGCGCCATTTATTGCATACCGCTTATCATCGACGTGATCGTCAGCTTCGCCAAACCCGCTCTCTCCGTGCGTTGTCTCACTCAGAATCGTGTTGATTCAGCATCTGAATTCGCCTTCCGTTCTACCAGTCTCTTCCAAACGGCATCTCTAGCCAGTTCATGGTGAGTTCTCTCCCTCCGTTCTGCTGCTCGTCTCCTTGACCGATGACATGTAGGGTATTGCACCGACTCTCATCATCGTTCGTGTTGGGATGGGCAAAGAAATCCGTATGCCCACTGCTTCCATGCATCTCAGCAACGTCTCCGAGATCCTCACCCCGGCATCACGTGGTCTTGGGCGCTCGGACCACGACTTCGATATGGATGCTTGTGAGACACAGGCGGGCATCAGCAGACAATGGAGCAAGGCGTCGGGATCCAAATACTCTGAATGGGACGTAGCGTCCAGGCCAGAAAAGGCGCTTACAGCAGACATCCAGTTCGGGCGATATCGACATTCGCAAGAGGAGATACACAGGCATAGTCGGGCGGTGTCTGTTTGAGGGGTTGCTTTGAGTGAATATCACTAGATTGTACTATTAATGTATACTAACTCAGATACCATGAAGCAGTGATTAGGTCCTTGTACTTGACTGAATTAATCGCGTGAAGTTCGTTCAATGTGCGATCGTTCAATGACTCGTGTCCGTGAGGGTCTACCATTTGGCCAGACAATACAAGCAATCCTGCTCGTTCTATATTCATAACAGTCGTTTATCATCATGTACTCAGGCAGTAAGCGCCTCAGACGGCGGAGGGATCCTCCTGCCTTTTCTCATCAGTATCCGGCAGTTCATTCGAGTGCGTCGTCCGATTGTCCGGCTTCTCATTGCCCTTCTCCCCACCGGCGTCCGCACTCGCGTTCATCTTTTCCTCCTCAGCCCCCCTTAGTCTCTCCAGTACGACCTTCTTCCTCCACTCAATCCCGCCCTGGTATCCAAACCAAGTATACCGTTCGCAGTGCGGTCCGCGCCCTAGCAGGACAATAAGCTGGAAGCCGGTAAGGGCAAGCGAAAGCGCCGCCGCGGGGCGCCAGCCGTGTTCTGTAAAGACCTTCGACCCAACCGCGGTCCCCATTACCTGACCGATGAAGATCTGCAGTGCAAAGTGGTCAGCAGGTGAGGAGTCGCTTCTACGCGGGCGTCAGGCGCTTACGGCAAGAATGACGACCGCGTTTAGGCGCGCTCGTGCAGCCGCGGAGATACTGCGAGCCCGATAGTCGATTAGATTGAGCTCGTTCTAGAAAGGAATGGCAGCAGAGACATACCCGAGGACAGACGATGTCAAGGACACCTGCTGCATCTGCCGTCCCACGTCCAGGCCGACAGTGACGATGACCACAGCAGCGATGTTGACACCCGCCGCACCGGTGTTGATCGCCTGGACGAAGATAAGGAAAACCGTGGCGAGCAGGGTCGCATACCACGCTACGAGGCGATCGATCGTGCGTCCAAGAATTGGTGCCATGCATACGCCGAACATGCCGATGAGACCAAAGAGGCCGATAACCAGTCTGTCAGAAGCGAAAGTAAGCGATGTTGGAATGAGGCCAGGCGGGGAGTTAGAGCGTACGTGGAGTAGTTGTATGGGGGTCCACCGAGGAGGAATGTCAGGGTCACCCAGAAGTTGGTAAACGTCGCACTGGATGCGATGCTCATCAGACACGCCTGTATAAGCTTGGGCTCTGTGACCGCGAGCTTGGCCATGCTCCAGAGAATATGTATGTATCCTAGACCGGGGTTCTTCGCAGGGTAGTCTGGAAGCGTAAAGTATAGTGTTACGATGACGCCATACTGCACGCCAATCGCCATGTAATACACAACGCGCCAGGTGACAAATTGAGCAATCACACCAGCGACGACACGCGCGATGAGGACGCCGAGGAGCAGACCGGACATGACGATGGAGATGGCGGTTGCACGACGCTCTGGTGGGGAGAGGTCCGCGGCAAGAGGTATAAGGATCTGCGGCGCGACGGAAAACATGCCAACGAAGAACGTTATCACTTCGAATGCGACAAGGGAACGTGTGACGGCGAGCCCGATGCTGAGAGAGGCTGGGACGAAGGTGATGATGAGGAGCAGCGGTCGGCGCCGAACGAGGTCTCCCAATGGCGTGATGAGGACAAGGCCACAAGCATAACTATGGGGTAGACATAAAATCGGTTCGAGTCTCACAAAGAGAAGGTATTAAACATACCCTGCCTGGACTAATGTGGGTATCCTAAATACAGAAAATGTCAGATTTCATCTAGTCGGGAGCGTGGACATATTTTGTGCCATTACACTAGACCCTGCTGTTTCGAAAGCAACTCACCTCGAGACCTCTCCATATGAAACGTTAAAGGATATCGAAAACTGGACTGAGCACTGTTAGCTAGTATCATTTCCGTTCGATCTTCGAACCAACTCACTCAACAAGGGCTGGCAATAATAAAGGTTTGCCACGACTGAGTGAAGTCTAGTCAGTCCCCCACCTCTGAAAGGGACAAAAATCATCAAAATCCACGAGCTCACCGAATGTGCTCGCAGCGCCAAAAACAGCATTGAGAAGGACCCCAAAGTGCACCTTCTTGTCGGGATGGTATCGTAGATGTTTGGGTATCGGCAAGAAGCCCCAGTCCTTCGAGTATTCTACGAAGTCTTGATGATGAACCACTTTCTCGGACTTGATCTCTTCCTCGCGCTTCAGGTCGCCGGCAGGACTAACACCATCCCGCTCTTCGTGTACCGTGTCGAGCTCGGATACGCTGGCACTGTCCTGTGCCATAGAAGAGTCAAACGCTCCAGACGTAGGAAAACTCGCGAGAGGGTATGAGCAAGAGAAGGCTGGTCACGGTGCGGCTCTCCACCGTGCCATCTGAACTGTGCTGCATGGTAATAATGTTCTCATGGCTTTACTTAGCCAGCCTGCATCCGTTTTGCATGTGGGTCGCCGTGGTCAGGCCCGAGGGGATTGCTGCCGGGTCGGCATCGCTGAAAGGTAAGTAAACATAGCCACCAAAAACGTAATCGCGTGCGCAGGCGCTCGATAAGTCGCAATTGCGTCGGCCGACGCTGGGGAATATCGTGGATATGCGAGGTATGTACTTATCTAAGTGCAGTCTAAAGTCTAAAGCTAAGCTACCAAATGAGCGAGAGTAGACCGTGTCGTAGGAATCCCATGAAGTCGTAAGAAAAGAAAGCATCACCGATCCGGATCGTTCTTCTCATCCACATTCTCCCTCACCTCGGCGACCACATCTTTCCGGTCCTCCTCCCGCTTCT